>LR736925.1:522717-538563 GCA_902654985.2 Oryctes borbonicus | reverse complement strand
ATGTCTAACTAGCATCAGAAATATTAAAATTGGGAACATTAAAATCTTCAACAATAAGTACTTGTTTATTTAGCAGTTGTAGACTCAGTGCGTCCAGGAACGTCTAAAAAACTTTACAATCCACATCGGGAGGCACGTAGATGGTAGCTATAAAAACCGGTGAATATTTAAATCTACATCTACACAAAGTTAAGTCGATAATGGGCGCTAGTCTTGCAGAAGCATCAGTATCGATAAGTACAGCATTACATGCATCTGTAAATGCGGAGAGAACGTCTCCGCCCCTAGTCCTTCCAACCTGAGCGAATTTTCTACTCTAAATACATTATAAGAGGTGTCAAATATTTCAGAGTTATTAATATCTTCACTGAGCCAGGTTTCGGCGAGTAATATAATGTCTTCATCCACAACACCCTGATAAGAATAAATCGTTTCAGTCTTCGTGCGTATGCCTCGAGTGTTTTGTCTTTTGAAACTCCTATAGTCTTAAACCTATCAACATTCCTCAATTTCCCCAAATTTTTCATTACTCTCACTGACATCGTCTTGACTAGATAGAGCAATTTTTATAGGTCTTTTTCTGTTGGATTATGATGGATCATATTTTCCCAGTCTAATTGGTTGTCGGTTATCAACTGGCACATCGAATACCGATAAGATGCTTCTCACTGCAAGAGAATCAATAGAAGACCGATTGTCACCATTGCCAACAGTTGCCTCCGGCACACCATACAGTACGATATTATTCTTCCTCCTCTCCCTCTCCGAAACCTCCTGAACTATCTTCTCCACCTCAAAAACACCAGCTCGCTCTCCCCCAGAATTCATGCCCGCTTGCCCCTTAATTGCTTCCAGCTCATGTTGAAGATCATGTACCAAAGCTGTTAATTGGTTCAAATTTTTAAGCTGCTGTTTAAAACCAGAGTAGTTATCACAATAAAATGTGATTTTTCTATGTTTGTTCCTCAAACATTGAGCTTCAGATCTTGATAATCCGAAACATGTATGGGCAAGCTGTCGGCACATATCACACGATGCTCCTTTTTCGGGTGTCAATTCGTCACTACAGACACAGCAACGGTTATTCATTTTAGATTGAATAAATTTAAAAGGAAAAAGGAAAACAACAAATAGAGAATAGGAAAGCACAGGGATACGCTTCACAACAAGGGGCCTATCTTGGTGGCACACAAAAACACACAAGAAGGCCGCGGAAAAAAATTAAGGAATACCGGAAATAAACAAAAGTAAATATCGATTCCTCGGCAATGTAATTATAGCCCCCATTGTATATTGAAAGTACAACAAATATATTTCGACTTGCAGAAAAACAAGCAAGGAAGGAAAAGGGAGCAAATAAGCGCTAGGTTAATACTTATCTGTAATTTTCTCGTGAAATATGAATGCAATCACCAAACCAGGCGTATTATAATCACCAACAATTATGACAGAGCTCGCGATTTTTTAAATGATATAAAATTCATAAAAAATAAGTAAATATTAACTTTAAAATTTTATGAAAAACTACTGAGCGATCGCACACGATGTTCACTCGCACATGTTACTCGAATATAAAAACTAATAATAACGTAAACATTGAAACAGTGGAAGAAAAGTGAAATACAAAGGTAGAAACGACATATACTAGGTTAAACAATGAAGTTACATGTGAAATAATAGTGATATGTTATAAGAGAAATGGATCCGGATAAAATCTATTACCCAAGTGATTCCAACGAATGGCGATCCAAGAGACCATTGTAATCCATATTTCTCTCCGGGTATGAACCATCCAACTTAAATGACAGATACTTTAAAAATCGTCTCTAACACGTTCCACGGAAAGCTGAAGGTACAAATAGTGTGGATACTATACAACGCTAGCGTATTCCAATTTACTTCCGACAAAAGCATAATATAGGGACCTCAAAGCTGTGGAATTGGTAAATTGTCTGCAGGATCTCATAATAAAGCTCAAGGCTTTATTGGTTGATGCACAAATATCATGGATGTGGTATTGAATCGTAATGATGAGTCAAACAAAATACCCAAGTGTCTAAATATTTTCACTCGTGGTATAAGGACTTCATTTATTCCGTAGGAGAAAGTAATGGGTGTTGTGGTTCTTGAGTAACTATCGCACTATCGCACATTTGTCAATGTTTAGATCAATTTTATTACGATCGCACCAACTCTGGATGATTTGAAGGTTCTACAACAGCTTCTTGCAATCTAGTGTTTCTATTCTCGTAAAAAGAGACCAAGGTTTGTTCCCTGTGCTATACCAGAAGACGGTATGTAATGCCTGGAATTAAATTCGTTGTAGGAAACGTAGCATGATCTATTAGTTAGATACGCAGATATAAAATATGGTACCCCATATGATTTGTTTACATTATACATTCCGATGACGATCGCAGATGCTAGCGTGGTTTGAGGGGGGTATTCGCTAAAAAGACGTAAACGACGACAGACGGAAGTTTTATAGGTACTAGACGTTCTGAACGCAGATGTGGTAACAGTCAAAGTGTAGTGATTTCGTTTAATTTAATTTACCGTATTTTAATATATTTTTATTGTTAAAATAAAAGTGCTATCATTCATAAAGAGGACGCCCTAGACAACAACATAAAAAGCCTACATATATATATTGAATAGAAAGGGAGGGACCAAGGTTTGTTCTGTGCTATGCCAGAAGACGATATGTAATGTATGGAATTAAATCCGTTGTAGGAAACATAGTATGACCTATTAGTTAGATAAGATATAAGCTACAAAAACCTGGAGAGTTTGGAGAAACCAAATGCATCCAATTAGATATAAGTATGGAGTGATCTATAGAGTCGAAAGCTTTCGTAAAATCAGTGTAAATACGTCAACTTGGTTCCTAGTGTCAATAGCTTCACTGATATAATGAATAATTTCTACTAGATTAGTTGTAGTAGATTGGCTACTAATAAACCTATGCTGTTGGAGAGAAAACTGATGTTTACATTTGTTGATCAGTTGATTATACAACGTACTCTCAAATACCTTGGAGAAATTGGAAACCACATTAATTGGTCGATAATTATGTATGTTAGATTTGTCCCCTTTTTTAAAAACAGGCGTGACGCTACTAATTTTCCATGTTTCGGGAAACAAGCAACTTCTTATAATCAAATTGAAGATAGCTGTTAACGGCTCACACAATACTCTTGCACAATCCTTTACAAAGAAACTAGGTATACCATCATGACCACATGTGAAAGTGGAATTAAGCTTAGTCATGCTACAAAACACTTCTCGCTCAGAGAATTCTTGAAGTGATATACAGTTTGGTGTATTGTTGAAAGTGGAGGCAACCGATGATGAGAAATGGAAGTAATTCCAAAAAACTTCTGCGAAGGCATCAACGATGTCTTGTGGTTTCGTAATTTTTTGATTGTTAATTGACATGCAGCCAGGTATCCTAATAGTATTTTTCCTATCTGCAACGTATTTCCGGAACATCTGGGGGTCGCTAATAGTTTTATTTATTAATAAAAATCAGTTTATTCGAATGATTAGAAAACTTTAATAATGCTTGTAACAAATGGGAAAACTGAATACTGAAACAATTCGTGAGTTCCTATGTACTAATTAATCAATTCTGAATCAAAATTCTTATAAAATTCTGATACAGTTTCTGTTTGTGAAGGGTTTGTGTAAGTTTGAGGTTGTGTGTCAAATTCTTCATGTAGTGAAGGTGAAGGGTGAGCTTGGGGTGGAAGAGAAGTTGTGTAAGTTTGCGGTTGCGTATAATATTGTTGAAGTAGTGAAGGAGAAGGACCGGAGTTCGGGAGATGGGACTACGGGTTGGTGAAGGAATACAAGTCAAATATCGAAGACTCCGAAATGATTCAGTACTCAGATTACCCATTTCTGCATCAAACAGTGTATCGTTTGTTATTTTCTCTGCAATCAAGTGTTGACGCTTCTGTATGGATCTTAATTTTATTGCGATATATCTTCCTAGAAGATCGTACCGGTCTTCTGGTGCTGAAGTAGGGACAGGACGCTTAAAATGGTCCCTCACCACGTAGCACAGTAACACGTCATTGGTTAACTGGTCTTGGTTTGCTTTTTTTTCCTGGCCTTGTAACATGCACTTGACCCTTTTTTTGTGTCATAACATTTTCTGTAGTTCTGTAGTTATTTAGTTTTTAAATTCTTCGGCTAAATGGAAAGAAATTGCGTACCTTTCTGAAGAGAGGTGGAATTTTTCTCATTACTTGGGAGTCATAGATGAGAAGCGTAACACACAGCCTTGAAAACACCGGATAGATACAATTCCGCCTACCGACAGTGGATCTTATTACTACAACTACAAAAGACGACATAGCATGGTTCCCATGGCAATAGTTGATGCTAGATATCGATTTATATTAGCAGATTTTGGTATAAATGGAAGAGTTTCCGATGCAGGCGTTTTGCAGAATACGAGGTTTTTTGAAAAGTTGCGAAAGAAACATTTAATTCTTCCAAACTCTGAACAGATTGAACATAGCTCAATGTGTTTGCCATATATCTTTGTTGCTGACATGCATTCCCATTGAGAACCAATATGATAAAGCAGTATCGTCAAGCAGATTTGGCCAGCATTGAAATGAAAATTGTTAATTATAGATTATCTCGCACTAGGAGGATAGTTGAAAACGCCTTCGGTGTACTGGCTTTATGATTCCGCATTTACCACACTCAAATTAATTTAGAGCCAGAAAATATAGAAAAACTGGTAATGGCTACATGCGTTTTGCACAACTTTCTAATGGAGCATGTACCTAATTCGTATGCGCCCCCAAGATGTTTTTATTGAAAAAATATCGACAATGGAGCTGTCACAGTTGGTACTACCGTTTAGCGTCTTTTTTTTCTTGTATTTTTTTTAGTGGTTCTAGCAATAAAAAAGGGACAGATGTAATTCTGCCATGTAACGGGTCACGTACTACGATACCAGATTATAAAAATTAGAAATAAATATCAGGTGTTTTCAAGTGTCGTTTTTTCTTTCACAAGTAGCAATTCAACTCAATTTTTAATACAGTCCACTATTAACATAATTTTGGTCCGAGTTCGAGCCGGATTGCAGTGATATAAAGGAAGCGGCGAGAAAGTGAAGTGGCGCACGTGGTACAGAAGAAATACCGTATGAGTTCCACAGAAGTTGTGAATTCCCGACAACAAGTAACGAATGAAATCAACTGAAAGTAAGTCCATTCTATTATTCCTATAATCACAACCGAAGTCGTATTTCACATTACCTCTTTACTTCCTTTTGTAAATGACTCGATTTGTATAAAATTTAATTCGATTAAAACGGCGACTACGCCAAATCAAAGCAAGTCTTACGCCATGTAAAAACTATTACGATTCAATAGACCAAGAGCATTTAAGTAGTAAGATGTATTACGTGCTAAAAATACATTTAGACAAATTAAACCCTTTATTAGACGATTTTAATGTAACCAAAAAATATGATGCTAGGATAGCTTAGCTTCCTCATGGCATTGATGGAATAATTCACGGCAAACGCAATAAAAGAAGAGAGAGAAAAATACACTAACACACGGGCATGTTTCTGCCTACCCGGCGTCATCAGCGTGGTTTCGAGAGTAATTTTCTATCTCTACCTTCTATCGCTGTTGCCTCACAGTTAATGCCACAACTTTCAAAACGTTGCGTTTGCGTTAGCATTATATTTTTTGGTTAAATAAACATTATTTAATAATCCATTTATTTGACACAAAAGTTTTGCTTCAATATTTGCTTGCAAATCTTCATTAACATTCCTTGGATATATAAGGATAGATACATACGGGTGTAATCGACAAAGTATCCATGTGCAATGAACGGTAAGATTACTCAAGATAAAATTAAGCAAGTAGTAGTAAGATTGAAAGAATGTAGAAAAATGTAACCCGCCATATGAGAGAGCGATGACGCGAGAGGGGCAGTCGGAAATAGGCATTTAAACGAAGCTTGTGCAGAGACTCTATTCTAGTGATTAAGTTATATGTTATGAATGCTAATCGTTTATAGTTTCAGCCAATTTGACGTTTGAGTCGTACGCAGCGAAAGAGGTTTTGTATGTTGATAAAACATTACTGCATGAAAAGCAAGTCGCCTTACAAAACTAAAGAGGAGCTTGACATACATTACGGTGAATCTACGCCTGCCGATGTGAATGGTTTGTAAGTGGTTTCAAAATTTTTAGAGTGGCCAGTTCAGTTTAGGCCACTACTCCAAAAATCATTGATAAAACCGACGATCTGGTGATGGACAATGGAAAAGTGAAGATGCGTCAGATTACTAGTATTGTGGGTATCTTGAGTGCGCGGGTATATGTATATTTATGTATATATATTTTTCATGTTCAAATGTTGACGCAAGTATTAACTTTGCGTCAACATTTGAACATGAAAAAATTGTACTCAAGATGGCACCGCGATTGCCCACAGTTGACCAAACACGAAATTGTATGATGTGTTTTAAAGACAGTTTGCAGCTCTTTCAACAGACTCCACAGGTTTACGCGCATAATATTAAAGAATAGTACATACAAAGGGTTGCCAGCGGTGTTTATGTTAAAAAGGTGAAGACTGCTCTATTAACCGGGACCTATTTTTTTAGATTATTGTAATAATCTTCGACAGAAAGAGTAAAACTATTGCAGGTAGGACGGGGCAAAAGCAAACTTTGACGGCTGGCAAGCGACGAAGTAGTATGGGCAGTGTAAACAAGGCTCATTTTCGTATAGGTTTAATGCATATCGGTCAGGTTTGCTTTTGTGCCATTGTACATGTTATGCACTGCTATTGAACAGCTTGAAAATCAAGTTGCGAGGAAAACGTTTACGATTCGAGGGTTGGGGTCTCAATTCTTTCTACATGCCCCCCTCCCCCCGAATCTCCAGATTTAGTTCCCTTTAGTTCCCTCTACTAGCTATTCCTTAATATAACGAATAAACGATATTTTATTCAAACAAGGATATAATTGCGAAAACGAACGCTCATTTTGCGGAATTGGACCAAACCTATTATTTGAAAGGGATGAACAAACAACGTTGGACGAAATGAGGAGGCTACGTTGAAAAATAAAAGTGATTTATAGCGAAGAATTACGCAGTTTTCATTGTTCGAATTTTTCAAACAACTAGAGCTATTACCTAAAATACCACAAGCTATGTCTGGGTTATTCTGCTTAAAAAGCTTTGAGAATTTAGGACAAAATTCCTGGAATATTTGAAGAGAGTATGAAAATAATAAGCGGTAATCATTTTGCAACTTAAGTTTATTACAACAAATAAATAATGTTTTACAAATTAATATTTGTACAAATATTGTCCGTATAATATAAAGCAAACGAAAAAATAATATGCAATATCTAGGGTGGGCGTATTTTCAGTTCTTCGGGAGTTACATTAATCGTTATACACTGTCAAAAGGGAGAAACCATGTATCATGTAAAGTACGCGATTTTCTTTCAAAAGCCTGCATATGGTACATACATACATATGTACACAAATACGCATATAAAAAAATACAGTGACTAGTATAAAATAGAAAATTTACACATGTAAAAATGCTTTTAAATGAAAATGTTATCGCCATTTCCTTATTTTCTTGTTCATATATAAACGTCAACAATTTTTAAAAAACAATTGCGACAACAATGTTTTTCGTATTTCGTGTGTAAACATTGATTTCTTTTATATTTGTATTTCTCATAAAAATTAATATTGATTTATTCATACTAAAGATGATTTCGTGTACAATTTTAGCCGATACTAACGAGGAGATCTTGGTGACCTAAGAAGTATTAACGTAAAGTTGATTTCCGCCAATATTTTGCAGATTTTTAAAATCACACACATAGAGAAATGCATAATTATCGAATAATTTTAAAATGAATATATGTGAAAAGGTTCAAGGCTTAGTCACCGAGGAACCCTCTTGTAATTGAAGTTGTGCTAGTAGAGTTGTAATGAAAAAAGAATATGGTGAAGGAGTTATTTCCTTTATCTCCGACTGTTAGACATTTATGCGTAAGAATAAGTGTAACATTCACATTGGATCTAGAACTACTTCAACTCTCATTTTACAGTAATACTATTTAACAGGATGCTTATCTAACAATAAGTCAGTAGAAATTAGAAAAGAATAGAATACTGATTGCTGGATGCATCTATGGAATAAGCTACTAAGGTTAATTGGCGTGAAAATAAATAGATCAATTTAAAAGAAAGTTAAATTTTGTTTTAATAGAAAGACGCCGTTTACTTTGGACAGCTTAATTAATCTTAGAGAAAAATGACACCAGGTAATTCATCAAATGGCAGTGGTTCCACACCCATTAAATGAAATTGACGAGAGAATGTAGTTTATTTATCAACTATTTGGAAATTACTTATAAAAAAAGCTACTAAGGAGTCTACTAATTTTTTAATATCGAACAATATTTTCACTGAAAAGAGATACAGCAGTACATAAAATTACTTTTAAAATATAATTTACAATACTGGAGCAATTTTGACAGGAGTGTTTTGTATGGCACCTTTCTATTTTAATAGGAAATAATTTTTAATAACTGATATACTCAGGAATTCTTCTATAGCTTAAATCATAGTAGTCGAAGGACATGTTTATATTTTCAAAAGTGAGAATAATCCAAATTGTGCTAAATTCCGACTGTTACATACGGCCTCAAAATCTGCATTTTGAATCACAAGCAATAGGAGAAGTTGGATAGATAGAAAAGAATACGTTAAGTAAGACCTAATGTATTGAGAGTGTTTGTATCAGGAAAACAAATAAGGAACTCATAGAATTGCATCAGGAAGTAGTAGAATGTGGATTATACAGCAAGAACAGGGGAGAGTAGTTAAAGTATTTTGTAACAAGGTTCTAGGTTAAGAGATTTGAAGTTTATAGCCGGTTAAATTCAATTTCAAATTAAATGATTACACTTTCTGTATCAAAAGTTAAAAAGTAATCTTTGACGTTTGCCAGTTAATCAGCAAACTTCTTGGTAAAATATTTATAATTCACATTTCTTTATACTTAGAAAGGTTTAAGAAACATGAATTACAATATATACTTTAATAAAACGTCATCGTATAAGTAGTAGTTTAGGAGATGGTAAACAGATAGGATAGACAATATTTAAAAAAAAAGCCTAATTATACCTTTCTCAATGGTATCGGCAGATCAGTAATGACTGCTTGAAAAGAAAAAAAAATAAAACTAAACAGTATGTATACGGTTATTCTTAAAGCGGAGCATATTCGATCGCAAGGTATCACAAGGTACACAGAATATGTGTCTTTCGAAACGTTAGGTATGTCATACACAATTTTCACATTTTTGGCGCAATGTGTTCGTAACTTCGTACGGGAAACGTCTTTGTTTTCTTTCACGCGCAACACTTTTTGTTCATTTAGACTAGCTGTTCATAGTTACATACGTCTATTTATATAGATATAATTGCTCGTTTCCCAGACGCCGTTACACATTAAGATCGGCCATCATCTTTCGGAAGTCTGCTAGCGTGTTGTAGTCCGGATCCAGGTCGATATCGGCGAAATCTCGCTTGGAATCTGATTTGACGAAGCTCGGGTTGTAGCGACTTAAGGATAGTGGACACGGAAGAAGTTCAGGCATCACAGAATGGTGAGTTATCAACGATGTCAACGTTGTAAATTCTTTTGTAAAGCCCTATTAATAGAAGAAAGAGATATAAGTAATGTAGATGGCATTTACAAACATTCAATACTTTCTAGTTACAAGTTTGACCTAGATTGTTTGTATGGTATTAAAGTGTATCATATATCTGCAGTCTATTGTACGTCACATACCATGTTGTAAATTTAGACAAGTTGCGATATTGCTCGTTTAAATTACAGACAACCTTTTTGTCCATTGATTTTATTCATATACAAGGTGTGGGAGATAATTTCCTGTTTGTAAAAATAATATTCTCTTTATTAAAATTATTATCATTTAGTTAGTAATTTAAGCATGTTAAATATTGGGTAAAAATGTTCAAAACGTACGTTTGTTTTAGCTTTTTTTTGTGAATTTTCTGTATGACATGGAAATTGAGACTTAGTAGAAACGTGTAACTATTGCACTGCAAAGGTAATGATCGATTATAATTTCAAAGGAAAAGAACACAAGATTAACACAATTTAATTTCTTCTTTAATTCTCTCTGCCTGGCATTGATTCCAGTAGGTAGTTGATGTCCTCTGTGGGTATGTTGGCCCAACCTACAATTTATGCCGGAAAGCTTCTAGTGTTTCCGGATGATTCGCAGTTCCTCAGTTTGTTTCGCATATTATAAGATGTGTTCGATTGGTGAGAGGTCTTCGAATCAGTTTAGAGAAGTTCTCGCTATGTGGGGACTGGCATTATCCTGCTGGAAAGGTGGGTTCTCGAGCTGCTGAAAATACGAAAGGATATGGGGTTCCATCACTTCATCAACGTGATGCTGGAGATTCATTGTGCATCGGATGAACATCAACTGATGCCTCTCCCATATGCTATAGCATTTCATACTATAACTCCGACGTTCCCCATGCAGCCACCATTCATCTCTATATAAAATCGAGATTCATTACTCGTTCAATCTACGTTCGAGTGCATTCGCAACCTACACCATTCCAATCGTTGCTGACGGTGTTAAACCCCAAGTGGTAACACAAGATGTGGTCGACAGGATTGCAAGCCGAAGGGCCCGATTTGGCAATAAACGGTTCGAAGGGTCACACGACCTTCATAACCTAACCATTGATTAGCAGTTGACGCAGTATTGGGGAATCGGTCTCTTAGTGTAATTTGGCGAAGGCAGCGGTTCTGCACCTTCTTAGTTCTGCTTCAGTCCCCGGTTCTTCTTCGATGATTTTCCTGGTTCTCCTTAATTAGTGGCTGATAACAGCGCATGGTGGCGTACTGGTTCCGATTAATTTTGTAATTTCTCCGAATAAACAGCACCTTCGCGCTAGCCAACAATTCGACCTGTGTCGAATTCGTTTAACTGGCGTTAATTTCCTAGCATCATGGACCGCGAAAATATCGTTTACATACCAAAGCCAAATTCTAGGAAAATATGCGGCATCTTTTCTGATACACGGTCCAAATTTACTCATGAACAAGTTGGCTATGAAAGGGGATAGGCCGTTGCCCATTGGCGCGCCGTCATTGCTCATAGTAGATACTTTTGTGTTGTGAATTTCCATGTTGCCGCACTCTAGGGATAATCAAACTCTCAAAACATTAAACAAAAGCATGACAAGAGGAAATGGTGGAAATTGAATCAAAACTCGCAAGAAAAGATTATGTGACAGATATGCCATGGCCATCTGATCCATCGCAACAAAATTATAATCAATTAATACCTGCGAATAGTAATACGTTTCTGCCAAGTTTGGTCAAAGAATTCGCATCCCTTCTTGGTGTTGCAATTTTCATGTTATGTAGCAAATGTGCAAAAGTATAGTTTTCATGTCACTTATTTATTCGTTTCAACATGCTTTATGTACTAATTAATACATTTAACTACAATGCTTGGTCTTTTTGGGACCTAATAGCTTGTAGTAGGATAATAATGGTATTTGGTAAGATCTATTATACTTATTTTCTCGTTATGTTTAAACAAAAGAGACATATAGAAGAAAACTCACACATCTATTATACGAAAATTGTATGTTACATAGCTACGAAATTAAAGTTACAAGTATTCTTATGTGGTGACTAATAAGATCCATTTATATTTATAATAAGTGGCTCTAAGTACCACACCATATGCTGCAGGAAGAACGTAATTATAGCATAGTATATTAGCTTTAACTGCACTTCGCTAAATGATAAATGATGCCGATAAAGCATTTTAGCTCTTAGCGTTTATAGAACTATGTAATAGAAAATTAGTTGGTGAACTGTCCTTATTCCAGACTAAGTTGACCCAGTCGTAAAGTTCGTAACTTAATCAGTTTTGGTAACGAGCTTTTAAATTAATGTCAACTCTAGTAAACGCATACCTTAATTTTGTAGCCTTTGTTTGTCCTAACGATCAGATAATGTGCGATGCCGGTTGGTTGGAAACTCCTGGGCACTCTCAGCGAAAGAGCGTAACATCCAGGCTTACTGGTACTTTCTCTGACCATAAAAGCTCCTACCGGTTCTTGGGCGAGTATCTCCAATGCGATTTCCCTCGGGATGCCTGCTTGAAACCAAGGCGCTAGTCTGAGTTCACCTTCTTCCTTATTATTTAAAGAATCGGTGCGCTCCGGCAGTGGCGGTGGTGTCGGGGTGAATCCTAGAAGTGTACTTTCGGTTCCCGTTTGCGGGCATGAACTCGAACTACTAGAACTAATTTGAGATATTCTTTTGGTTTTAAATTCGTGATCCGTCGATGCTGGGGAACTTTGGAGTAGCTTATTCGTTTCCACTTCTATATTTTTCGGCGTTAGATTCTCTACGGTCTCGTTCCTTAAAGTGTCTACATTGTTGGTTTTTCTAGAGTCGTCATTGGTTGATTCGTTAACATACCCACCTGATAAGGGTCTATTCGTCGGGCTGTCTGGTGTGCTGCTTATCGATCCGTCATTAACTAAAGGACAGCTGTCGTCATCTGGACTATGGTGGTTGCTACCAGTTAATCCCATCGCTAATCGTTTTATTAGAGGTGGCTTTTCGGTCATTCGCTTATAGGAATTCATCTCAGTGGGGGAGTTGCTTTCGTCGCTGCTGGGCGTGCTTTGCTGAGATTGAGTTTTCTCATTTGGACACATTACGTTGTACTTATGATTGGGTTTGAGACCAGGAATGGAACTTGGAGGTGGTAGTCTAAGGGTACCGTCGTTATTATTTAGTTGCACGTCCATTTTGACCGTTTGGTTATTCAATATTTGAGTTGGTTTATCTTTCTTCAGGGCAGCTGATAATTCTTTCGTCTACGAAGACAAAAAGAAAAATTACATGGTTGTCAGCATTTTGTCGAAAACTTTACACAGCTTTGTTAAAACTACATTTTCAGTGGATTTCATACCGGTGTGAAGTTAACAATAATGTTTTTTGGGGGAATTGATTAGAAATGTAATATAATCTCGTCATATAAACAAAATCTGTTCGGAGATCATTTTAGCAGAGTCTAGAACTGACGTTATTGTTATAAACAAGTAATATAAACTAGTAATTAAGTGAGCTGCTGAATTTTATTTGTTTTAACAACGTTTGCGTGATTTTAATCCAATTTTTTTTTATAGTCGTATTGAGCAATATTCGGTGATCGTTTTAGCAAAGTATAAGGTGACAATATTTTTATAACAATTTCTATTTTCTATTTCTATTTTCAATCAAAGTTGACCGTCCAGACTATACGAGCGCGCTGCCGTAAACTTTATTTATTTTGCAACGTTTGTGTTATTTTAATGAAAATTTCTTTCTCTAGTCGTGTTGAGCAATGCTCGGAGATCGCTTTGGCAATGTATAAAAATGACAATATTCTTATAACAATTTCTACAATCAATGCAACTTGACTGTCCTGACTATACGAGCGCCCTGTCACAAACTTTATTTATTTTGACAAATTTCTTTTTATTCTTTTTAAATAAAGTTCGGCAGCCCACTTGATTTCTAGGAGTGGTAGGGGGAAGGGGGGATTGGATTGTTCAGTTCTAGACTCTGCTGGGATGATCTCCGAACAGATTTTGTTTACATAACGTGATTACAGCTAATGGCAAATGGACATATTACCACAGATACTAGAGTTTTTATATAATATGGCTGCAAAGTTAGTTGCAGATTGAATTTGCGCTAATATAGTTTTTTTTTTTGTAAGATGTCTAAGTATTTTAAATACAGATTGTGTTTTCTTTAATCTTTAACTCGTACGATCTTGTTTTTATAAGTGTTCATTTGTTTTTCCAACTAGAATTGGCGATTATTTCTGAGATATCAATTGATGTCGAAGTTATTAATGAGCATTTTAAATTTTAGATAACAATTTCTTTAATTTCCTACAAACTTAATGCTTGATTACAGAAAAGAACTTAATGTTGGAACTTTCAGACATATCAATGATTAAAGATTCTATAAGCTATATATATATGGCAAGTGGCATGCGGATATACAAAAAGGTGTGGTAAAGATCTTCTTAAATTTTAATATGAGGGCACAGAGCAAAAATATGTAGAAAAAAATAAACTGTTTGTTGCTGGCATGCAACGGACAAGTTGGTGCATGTAGTATTTATATTACAATGCATAGTAATCGTTCCTTCCATTTGCTTTAAAGTTAGTAGCAAAAAGGAAAAGGTTGCAAATAGTCTCTTCGCGATAGATATTTGTAAGACGGATAGAGCATTCATTACAAGAGTTTAGTTTTCTAAACTAGGCCAATAAATAGAATAGTGCTTTGATAGAAAATGTTCAAACAATGCTTAGAAAACTAGGTTGCAAATATAGAATTTATAAAGAATACGTCAATAGATAAATAACACATAAGTATCGGCACCCTCCGCACCACACAAGTTTAGTTTATTATATAGTAATATAATAATTAGTCTGGGACGGCCGTTTCGAGGACACGAATGGTCCTCATCATCAACCAGTGACCGAATTTATTTATTATTATTTATTATTTATTATATACGTCAATAGATGGATCAAAGTTAATAGAAACCGTAAATTTTTTGAGCAGTTTCGGTCTAATTATTTATTAAATTCGATTTGGGACGATTCGATAATAACTTTTGTCTTTATCAAACTATAATAATTACAAGTCTTACATTAAAAATTTGGAAAATCTACAGTTTATTAGTTTATTTTTACCGGCAGAACAATCAAAAATAAGACCACGTACTATGTCTAAACAACAAGTACACATGTTATAAAAGCGAAATACAATGTTTAAAAATACTATGGCGCAATTGGTAATTTTAAAAACTTAAATTGTTGTATTTTAAGTCACGCAATGTGGAATGAACTAAAATATCAATCTAACACAGCCCTGTTGAAAATTTCAATACATAGAAAAAATGGTGTAACAACAAAAACTACAATAAAACATACACATTAAGTCTTTTCCAAAACATTATACAGAATATTTGTAAAATAAAAGGTTGTAAGCGTTGCTAATATTATTACTGTCATTTTAGAAATTATATGAGTGATTTATTTTAATCATCCAACTCAATAAAAATATTACTACGACAAAGGAGAGTTGATAACTATGTTAATAATTTATTTAAGAAACAGTCGTTTCTACGATAAATTCATCCAATTAACTTATCGAAATATTTTTGTAAACTATTAAGTAGTTTTTTAAGTTTCTTTCAAATATTTTTGTTAAAAATTGCACAGAATTCGTTTCAAAGATAAAAGATGTAATATTTCCTGAAAACTGTATTGCATTTCGCTTGATGTATAGTCATTATTCACAAATATCTGGAAAGAAGTGGTTATCCAAAAAATACAAAACCGTTAATAAGTAATTTTTCTTCAGAAGTAACGCAGTATTACGTAACTATTAAAAAGTATCGTCGTCAACTGACACCATAAGTTTGAAAGGCAAAAAGTTACAAAGGAGTTACTTAAGGAACTTCTTATAACTTAACTTTATCGGTTTTTTTTACTTTCGATAATATTTTCTGTCAGCAAATATTTGGTACACATACGGATTACCCTATAAGTCCTATTCTGAGATTGTAGTGGACTGCATTTTCAACACGGCTTTAGACAAATATATATATATATATATTTATCTAATATATAATTACCGAAATATATATATATATATATATATATATATATATATATATATATATT
>LR736925.1:420252-522617 GCA_902654985.2 Oryctes borbonicus | reverse complement strand
TGTTACGTTTTAATTTGGCGTTCAACACGGCCTTTTTATTTAAGCGTGCCACGCATGTAAACCCGGCGTTCTTTCAAATGAGTCGATACATGCACTTTATTATTATATTTTTTTAACCACTAAATTCACAAGTCAAACTACTAATCAATACTTTTTACTTCTAAACACGTCTTTCTTCTACCATAGCCTTGTTGACGTTCGAATAGTAACAAAACGAATTATATTTAAAATACAGAATGAGTCGGGAGCAACGGACCAAACTCCAGGAGTATTGTACACGTGAAAATAATCTAAAAAGAACTCATATGCTCTCATTCGATTTTCATTTTTTTTTCAATACCGTAATTAAAAAATGTTAACTAGCGTTCTTGTAAATGGTCTAAATTTTTGCTTGTTTCAGAGTTTATACGTCTTAAATAAAATAAAAATATCCCTGTATTGACTACCAACGTAAAACAAAAAGTCAAATATCATATATTTTATCAGATATGACTTGCAGGCTGGCTACCTGAATCAATCCTTTCGACGCACAAAATCATGCGTTGATAATGATTTAACGTTTATTTCCGGGTTTGACTATAGTTTGTTAGAAAATGTCACGTGCTTATTCAAATTTCAAATATGCAAGTATGGTGTTTGTTTATGGTTTTTAGACATGAATGATATAGCTGGTGTTGAAGAATATCGTGAAAGTGAAAATATTCTGGATCTAGTAAAAGGTGATCCAACGACCTATGGGCTCACGAAGAATTGGTGCTCAATTAGGTATTCCACAAAAAGAGTAGTGAACACACTCCACGAGCACGAGCACTCCACGAGGCCTATACCGTATACTATATTCAACGTATACAGCACCTACAACTAGAAAGATTATGCCAAGGATGGGATGGAATGGAAAGGATGTATTAAATTTTGTGGGCGGATAAATAATAATAGTCGTGTTGTATCGCGCATGATGTTTACACGAATCAAGCAATATTCGTCCGTGACGGCATTAATAATACTCAGAACTATCATGTACTGTTAGATGAAAATCTTCATGCAACACTCGAAAGTAATTTTAAGCACAAGTTTTTGGTAAATATGTGGTATGGTATAGTTACTTAATTGGTTCATTTCAGGAGAATCACCTTACAGGAGAGTACTACTTAAATTTTTTACAAAATAAATTACAAGGACTGTTGGAGGATGATGTTTTAAACATTAAGATGGAAATGTATTATTAGCATGATGCAGGTCCTTCCAGGGCTTTGGATTGATCACGGTAGTTCTGAAAGGTTAAGTTTACACGGTATAAGTCGACACTCGCGATGCCCTAATTCGATGTATGAGAAATACTGCAGCCAACATTAAAGAAAGACATGAAACATGAAGCAGCTAGTACAGCACCAAGCGTCGTTCATAAACCAAACATAAAATGTTTAGAGGTAAACGGCGGTATTTTTGAACATTTACAAAAAAAATGCTATTATCAAAAAAGAAAATGTATGAAATTTTGTTTATTTGTAATTACGCTGTAACTTGAAAACAAATGAAAATCGGATAAGAACATATGGGTGCATCGAATGTGAATATTATTAATATGCATTTACTAAAATACTAGTTCATTTGGTTATATTAATAATGTAAGCGGAATTTGATGGTTTATAGGAAACTTACCCAAAGTACTTTATCGGTTTGTGTTTGTTCCAATTGCGAGGCGATCACATCCTGGAAAGTCGGTTGTTTTTGAAGCTGAGCTGCGTAGGCCATACGAAACGCATTCCCGACAATTGAATTCAATTCTTCAGCCTGGAAAAGGAACAGAATTGCAAATTATAGCCGCTCTATTTATGACGGCGTGAATAATCTACATTGTGGAGAAATTTTGCAAATATATTTTTTCCGGGAATAGTTTGCGTATGTGTATGTTTTGTCGTCTAAAATTTCTTTTCGCATCGCATGCGTCAGCCCGGCGTAATTTTTCACGAACGTTTCCTAAGTTTTCCTTTCGGTACACATTCCATTAATCAAGCAGCCAAACGAAGAAGTCACTCGTGTAGGTCGAGATTGGGATCGGTTAGAATGACAAATTGATTCGGATTTTGAGCGGCGTTAAATGTCGACAACTTTTCGACACTGTGAAAGCCCGTAAAGACGACCATCGAAGTATTTTTGGCTGGAAGGATTTAGAGAAAGAAGAGGCGTAAAGAAAGTCTGTGTTTTTCTTTTAACCAACCAATGCAGGATAGAATTTCCTAAGTAATTATTCCAGTGATACGATAAAGTATGACTCTTTGAGTCTTTTTTGTTTAATCACAGTAACTGTAGTTCATGAAATTTCTAACTAAATTTTAAGTTTCAGTTCAGAATGCAAATTGATCAACTGAATGTTTATTCCTAAGAAACTTTATTAAATGAGGTCGGCGGGTACGTTTTCCTTGTATTTGTGCAGTTACGCAAATTCCGTAAGGGGAATATAAATGCATGGAGGTTTTCTGCCCTTATTTTCTCTCAGTTTATGGTTAAATGAATGAAAAATGAAAAAGCATAAATTGAAAAAGAAATAGTTTTCTTCAATAGTCATTTTATATCAGATGATATAAGTAAAACAAATCTATGCATATTTCGTTTAAAACCAAAAGTTATTGAGGTAAGTAAATATAGTTACTTAATCTAAGAAAACACATTCTTTGCTTAACAAAACTAAGGCTTCGATCGAAACTACAATTATGTTCAATTGAAAGACAATATATTATATTTATATATTATATATTCAAGATAAGCTATGTTAAAAAAAAGAATAGAGTTGTGTCAAACTTGTATAGTTTTCATTTGATCAAAACCTATATTCTCAAAATAAGCAAAATATTTTCAATCTGATAAAACTAAATTAAGAAAGTCATTATTTTCATTTAATGATAAATTTACTTCCATATATCGAAAGCTAAGATTTTACTCGGTTTGAAACAAATTTTGTTACCACAAGAATAGATGTCTCTGTGTATATCAGGTGAGTTTTGTCTGTGTTATAACTGCGTAGCATGGACACATAAACGCTAAACTGCTTATTTGGTTAGGACATTCTAAACAACGTATTCTTAGGATCAAATAGCCTTGTTCGAACATTATTGAGTCAGTATCGATTTGCATTTTGTAGTGTATAGGCGCTTTGCTTCAATTGTGAATTAAGTAACTTAATTGGCGCAGTTAGTAGGATTAAAGAACTTGCAGATTTACGTAAAAAAAAACAACGTGTCTCCGAGGTCGATTTCAATCGTTCATCTTCGAAGAACCTATCGGTCACGGTGAGCGAAACCGAGAGGACGACGCCAGAAGCTGTACCTTTGAAGTTTCACCACCGATGGCCGCATCTAGCAAAGTAAGTCAAACAATCAAACGAAGGAATATTTTTATCGTTACGCATCAGCATTTAATAATAAGTTAAAACTTTTTATTCAAAATTCTGTTGACGATCCTCCTAATTTATTAGAAAATATGTCGCTAAATAACGGGTCAAATACCACACAAATAATTTTTGTTGCGAAGGCTATCGCAGACTATTTGCCAGTCTTCGAAGGAAACAGCGGACAATTGGAAGGTTTTGTATTTCGATGCGCTAAGTTTTACAATACGTACGGTCGCACAACAGATAACGGAGTATATGATTTCTGTTTGCAATCTGTTCGAAACTCAGAGAGCGATGTAATAAATTTCCTTATGTGTAGACCTGATTTAACTACATGGCCCCTAATAAAAACCGCACTTAGGGAACATTTTGGCGATAAAACAGACCGTCAAACTCCCGGATTATTGCAATTAGCGAAAACCAAAGATGAAACCGCATTAGAGTGTCTAGAACGATTGAAAATAATTAAATCACGGGTTTAAGTCAAAATTCAAACTGATCCCAATCTCACAGCAGACCAAAAAGCCGTCTTGATAAGTCAAAACAAACTCAATGTTCTAGACGTTCTCGCGGCTAATTCAGACAACACCCTAAGACTTCTGTTAGATATTAGACAACCTGTTACTTTAGCAAACGCTGCAGATATAGTGTTAAGATATCACCATAACGAAACACGAATAAATACTCTCAGCCAAAACCAAAACTCGCCATCAATAATTAAGTCCAAACTTCCTCTGAAACTGCCTCCTAAACCCGTACTTCATAGAGGAACTCACGTGCAACCTGCATCTTATAGTTATCCTGTTCAGGTAATGCCAACTCGTCAGTTTAACCCTTTAACTTATCAACACCAGTACTACTATCCTTTCCCAAAATATAATTACCCGAGGCCACCAACCTATACCTATTCAGACAAGACGTATAATTAAGAATTTCCTAACAAATTCACAAGTCTTCGGGAAGCCAAAACCTCCATCCAACGTATTCTCTCCAAACAGGTCCTAGTAATTTCATAGTACAAGAACTGCATAACGCTGAATGTACAGAGGAAATTATTCCAGATCGATGTGACAAATACCAACCTCTTCACCCAGAATTGTACCCTACAAACGAATATTATTACACTGACGATAGCAACTCTCAAAATTTTCACGAAGTAACAGACGAAAACAACATAGTTATAGATTTGAATAATATCAGTATTGCCAACTCGTTGCCATTTATACAAATAGAAAATATTCTCAACTTCTAATTGATACAGGATGTCACAACTCTCTATTAAGACCCTATATCGCAGAAAAGTATTTTCCCGAACAAATCTATCATAGCAGTGCCCTAATTACTACCTGTGCTGGTACAAAGCATAGCAAATTTAGAGCTAAAATTCCTCTCCTAAATTCAATGTATCCGACTCGTTTGAATGTGTACTGTTTCCTTTCCACGAGTACTTCGAGGGAATATTAGGTTTACAAGACTTGAAAAAACTACGTTTAAAAATGGACTTGGATAAGCAAACGCTAAGCAATGGTAATATCCGAATTCTCCTTTCATACAGAACTGATTTCCGTACACAAAAAATCGAGATTCCCCCCGAATCGGCAGTCGCTAGGGACGTTAACACATCCTTACCGGGTGGCACGGAAGTAATAATTAAAGAGTTAATATATCGTGATTCTATTAGAATACCGGCGTGTATAACTAACGTAGAAAATCAAATGGTTAAAATAGAGTTTCGTAACCCCACTAAAGAAACGCCGATTGTGACGATAACTGACGGTATCATAGAGCAATTCGGCACTATTTTCAATCCGAGCGAATTTGAGTGTTTCCATATAGAAAGCTCGCAACCCGCGACAGATCACGTAAACGCTATCTCACTTCAGAATCTAAGAACAGAACACCTAAATTCCGAGAAAAATGAATGCTGGGTAAAATCATTTCGGAATTTCCGGAAATCTTTCATGACAACTCCAGCAAACTAACGTTCACAAATAAAATAAAGTACGAAATTAAAACCACGGACGACGTACCGATTCATACCAAATCGTACAGATATCCGTACGTGCACAAGAACGAAGTCCATAAACAAATTGATAAGATGGTGAACGACGGTATCATCAAGCCGAGCCAATCGTCCTGGAGCTCACCTATATGGATCGTCCCTAAAAAATTGAACGCCAGCGGTCAACAAAAGTGGAGAATCATCGTCGATTATAGAAAGCTCAACGAGAAGACTATCGATGATAGGTGTCCGTTACCCAACATAAACGATATCATAGACAAACTCGGGCGTTGTAATTATTTCACCACCCTCGATCTAGCCTCCGGCTTTCATCAAATCGAGTTACACCCAGAGTTTATCCCGAAAACGGCGTTCAATGTAGAGAACGAGAATTATGAAAAAAAGGGTTATGGATAACGTACTTAAAGATTTACAGAGTAAAATCTGTCTTGTTTATATGGACGACATTATAATATTTTCTACGAGCCTGCAAGAGCATATCTCCAGTCTAAGAAAGATCTTTAAGGCACTGCGAGAAGCTGGGTTGAAGGTACAATTAGACAAATCCGAATTTTTATGTACATAAATCGATAGAGTTTTTAGGGCATGTTGTAACCCTTGAAGGTGTAGGACCTAACCTGCGAAAAATCGCAATAAAAAAGTTTCGCGTCCCTAAAACCGCAAGAGAAATCAAATCATTTCTAGGTCTCGTCGGCTACTAAGATTTTAAGATTTTCAATCAGTACTTTATTACAATTATCGACAGTTTATCGAAATTCAGACTCGATAACATCACTAAACGTGATCGAAAGCGCAAATAAGGTAATTCAACACTTATCCTATTTCGGAATACCGAAGAAAATCACATGTAACAACGGTATAGAGTTTAGGAATAAAGTGTTTCAAAACCTATGTAATCTATACGAAATCGAATTACACTACACAACCGTATACAACCCTAACTGCAATAGACCTATGGAACGTTTTCATTCAAGTATCATAGAAAGTGTACGAATATTAAGAGAAGAAAAGCCAAACCAGAACATAACGGACTTAATGAATTACGTGATTCTTTCATACAACAATAGCATACACTCCGGTACGGAGTATACACCGTTTCAAATTGCCAAGGGTCAATTGGACTTTAGGAACCCCTTCGAACTAACGAAGAACGAATAGATTTAGAACTACATTATTGAACACACGCAGGTACTGGAACTATTGTCTAATCAATTATCCGAAAACTTAAGAAAGAAACAAACTCAAACACTAGAACGCGAAAACCGCTACCGAAACGCTCATTTCCGCTGAATGTAGAACAACTATTATACTCTAAGAACAACAACAAAACCCGAAAGGACCAACAACCATTTGTCAAATTAGGCAACCTAAAAATTGTAGATGATAATAAAATAATGTCTAATGACAAGGTAATTCACCAAAAACAATAAAAACTCCAACGAAAATTCATTGTTCCAGGTAATCGACACGATGACAACGTTGATAATGATACTGACCCTGACGACAACATTCCTTTATCCCGCATACTCAATTTAAATCGAAACCCTGAAAAATCCGATCCTCCCCTTGCAATCAGGCAGGGCCCGAGTAATCGAGAATGAACATATTTTGTTATATCACGAAAACATCAGCATACTAGCTACAACTACTTCCAAAATCCAAAATAACATAGTCTTGCTAAAGAACTTTTTAGTTGATAACCCCAATCACTTCTCGCTCCTACTATGAAATTG
Organism: Oryctes borbonicus; assembly: GCA_902654985.2. Classification (NCBI taxonomy): domain Eukaryota; kingdom Metazoa; phylum Arthropoda; class Insecta; order Coleoptera; family Scarabaeidae; genus Oryctes; species Oryctes borbonicus. The sequence continues at coordinate 515,473 of LR736925.1, read as the reverse complement.
CGAATGGCATAAGCACAATGTCAAAGTATTTATTCGGTACCATGGACGCCAATGATAGGAATTATATCGACAAATACATTCAGACGATAAATAGAAACAAATTTAAACAACAAAGTTCGCTCGCAAAACAACGATCTTAAAGGAAATTATTACAAAATATACTAATACATTCGAAATCAAGACAACCAAAACAAATTTATGATACAATTGAGTCAGGTTACCCGAGACGATAAGATATTACAAGAACATACTGAAATAATGTCAGTGAATTTAACGATGGATAAATTAATATTAGAGTTGCAAATATTGTTAGATGTTATGAATAATTTGCAAACAGCTTTACATTTGCTAATGCGCATATCCTTCATACGTTAATATTACAAACACACCAAATAGAGAGAATATTGAACGTAATAAACAGCGATTACGGCTCAGAGCATTCACCGAATTTCAACCATCTCATTAATTATTATTCGTTCTTTTCAACTGATTTCATTGCTAGCGACAATATAATTCTGTTCAAAATACATGTGCCTATAATATCCGAACCTTATAACTACTTCCTCCTCTTTCCCGTGTACCTAAACAACCACGCGATAATCCCCGAAACACCTTACCTATCGTTTGACAACAAGAATTATTGCAACTTGGAAAGAAGATGCGATTCGATTGGAAACATGTACTTCTGCAAACGCGAACACCTAGAGGAGACCCATGCCTGAAGGACATGCTCGTTCGCGTCACCAGCACCTGTCCCATCACCGCCGTCACAATAACCGAAACATTAGTACAGAAGGTTACTGCGACAAAAGTTTTAATCAACCCAAAGGAACCGACTACGATCCACTCGACACATGTTCCCAAGATGGCTTGGTAGTAATACAAGAACAATCAGTAATCGACTTAGGCGACTGCAGCGTGTAAATTAAAGACGAAAAATTCCTCCCGGGTAAAGCCCTGCGTTAGGAAAACATCTTCAAATTACCTGACCTTAATATAAGCCTACCACATGGACCGAAGCGAAGAACCCTACAAATGTCCCCGATCAACCAGAAAGATATAACAAATGTGAAAATTCTAGCAGATAATCTCCGTCACGAAGATATATCGACCGCCAAATTGACAACTCCCTCATGGGCAAATAGCATATTTCTCGCGATTATATTCGCAGGAATAATCATCATCGTGGGATATCACGGATGGAAAACGTATAAAACCACGATGAATGCAGCTGAAGATGCAAGAACTAAGCAAATCCAGAATATTATTGAGTCAGTATCGATTTGCATTTTGTAGTGTATAGGCGCTTTGCCTTACATATTACTTTTGTAAACTTTACTCATTGTATTAAAAGTTCTTGAATTTACTTGCTAATTTTCTTTTGAAAAACTTCAATTGAGAATCAAGTAACTTAATTAAATAGTTTGACTGCTACTAACAGATCGTTTGGTAACAAACGATTTGTTAGTTTGGTTATTTTTGATTCTAAAATATTGTTAACATTTTTTTCTGTGGGCCTTCTGGAAATAGGTAGACTTAATCCATTCAAGCCTAAATTATGTTTAACCAGAAAATGTTTCTGTCCATTTTTAGATTTTAAAACAGTCAGACGTGCAATGTATCATTACTACAAGGTAACGTATTAAAACAGTTTTGTTATACACTCAAATACTGAAACATCTATAGACATATGTACATGATTCTAACGTATGCATGTATTAAGTTCTGATTGTTGGGAGCAGCGGTTTCCATCGTCTATGTTGATTGATTGTGAATGTTGAGGCTGTCTAGTCGCTGAAGGAAATGACGTTCTTTTTGGTCGTATTTTCCTCTGGAGAAATCTCTGTATGTGACGTGTAATTAATTCCCTTTAATGTAAATTTATGCACTTGTAATATGTCACGCTAAAGGCATACAAGGAGGATGTTAGATGTAAATCACAGGCACCGGGGGTGATTAATTTCGTCTCCGTTCGTGCATAAGAATTGTTTCGCGTTTCCTCTACTTTTCGGCTGAAGAAAAAGAGAGGAATATAGAAAGTTTCGCGTTTCCAGTAATCGATTGAATGTATGTGTATGTACTGAATGGAGACGGGTTGCCAGAAACATGTCTGTGGGTGCCGTACTTTTTTTTTCCTTGCATTGCGTTTGTAGCATTATTTTTTTGGCAATATAAAGTTGTTCACAAGAGTAAACAACAATAGCAACTGCAGATTTTGTGCGAAATCAACGTTTGCCCTTAAAGTAAAATATTGAATTGAATGAATTGTGTTTCGCTTTGATATCAAAATTACATAAAGTACAACATTTCTCTATTGTGGTATACGAAATCAAAGTAATTACTTTGTCTTATTTCATCTTGATTGATTTAAATTAGCAGAAAGACGATACATTTCTTTTTATTTTCGAATTTGTTGCTACCAGTTTGGTGAACAGGCCGAAAATTGTTATAAAAACGTAACTAAGTTAAAAAGATTAAAAATAAAATAATTATGAAAACTAATAATAAAATGTTAATGGTGCATTCGCATTTAGAAAATGTTTAAGGTAAACTCTATGACAAACGCTAAGTTATAGGTACACTCCGCGTTATACACGATGTTTAATGAAATCGAAAATTGGTTGATCTCCATTGTCAATCGTTGGTATGAGAAAAACATTTCTTATTCAAATATGTCTCGTTCTGTTTCTACTCCAAAAGATATCTACAAGTGCTTAATTTTAACTCCTAGCCTAAACTAAAACCTGTGAAATATTAGCACTAAAGAGAAAAAGCTGACGTGTAATGCAATAGATTCATTAATACCGAGTAGCTGAGAAGACCCTCTTCTAGGTTTAGCAGATTTTTATTCTTTTTCATATGAATGGTTGCATAAGCGTATAATTCTCGCGAGGAAGTTATGTTCTTAATTTGATTTGAAGTTTTCTAATTTAATATTATCCTTGATTTCGTTTATGTATCGTGCTACACTTGACGGTTCAATTCTTCCATAGTGTTAACGTGCTTCCTTCGAGCCTGGAATTTACTGCTTAAAAAAATAAGGTATTTTTGAATTTATGCTATTGAGAATAGAGTTTAGTTTTAGATGAAAAAATTAAAAATATGATAACATTACAATTTACAATGCCCTTCTGACAAATTCCAGAAATTCGCTTAGCGAAATTTTTCTTGGGCTATCAGGTCTCGCCAAACACACAATGTCTGATTCTGCAGACGGCAAAATACGGTATAACGCGTATTTTACGATAGGTTTCCCGTACACTTTTGCACTATCATAAGTGGAATGTGCAATATCTTGCAATATATTAGCAGCATGCGATTGTGCATTGGATCGAAGTGATATTTGAGCAGCATAACTTAATTCTTAGGGGCTAGATTTAGTTTCCAATACTTTTTGTTTTTGTTTCTCGGACAGATGATGCGGTTATGTGTTACAAGGAAGCTCTATGTGGTCATCAAACCATGACTGATTTTTACTGCAAGGTGCAGCACCTCATTTGCTTTTGTACTATGACGCCAACTCTGCGATAATGTATCACTTCCGATAGCATTCTTTGCTTTTTCATATAAGTAATTACACCTTTATTTGAAATCACCTATTGGAAATGCGATTAGTTCATCGCGGATTAATGGAATGTGAGTGTGTTTCTTCTACTTTTAAAATCTGCCAACATCGCAAATTATCGCAACCATTCTTTTAAAAAAACTCATTCTATAAGGTAACATAAACATAAATTCACCACTTGATCTGCCTTGATAGACAATTTTTTACTTAAAAAATATTTTTTGAATTATTCGAAGTACATCTATTTTTAAAGACATTGATATTATATAATGATGTTATGAGACACATAACCCCATTGCCGAGGATCTTATTAAGGATCTCTGTTCGGGCGTCATGGCGCAGGCCATACTCTGTGGTACTTGTACCACGAAATACTGGCATCTGCAAACAATCGCCCTGGTTTTCTTTACCGGAAGTATATGCAGGGGTATAAGTTCCAAGATAACTTCAATAGCCATTCCTGGTGTGGTATTCAACGTACCAGTGATTGTCAGGTTTCCGTAACGAGGTAAGTTTAGGTCTCGCCGATTTTTTCCATTAGATAACGGTGCCGTGTGTAATCATATGACGAACCAGTGTTAGATACAACCAGTATATTCTCTTGGGGGATATTTTCCAAGTCTTAACATCTTACTTACCATAAAGCCTACGAACATGTCCAAAGCAACATTTTAGGTTTGTAAATTAGTTTATCTAGTTGAGGACTCTAGAATAGTGTCTTTTCAAGCAATATTCTTAGATATTTTACCTTCACAGATAAGTGCAACTGCTCACCGGTGAAGGGTCGAAGTGATCAGTCTCTCCAGCTTTCTTTTCCTTGTGAATCATACGATTATGGTTTGTGCCCGTTAGTCGTAATATAGTAACATACTGAACATTGTTTTTAGAATAACAAAGTAGGTTCGTGGCTTGCTACCTACTGTTCAGCTTTATATACACAAATATGTCCGTCAAGTTATTAGAAAATCGTAATTTCCTAGTATAGTTCTATACTCTTGGTTTTCGGGTTGAAACCGCATTCTTGTCATAGTTTCTGCCGACGTTTCATCCTTACTCTTATGGGACATCCTCAGAGCTGTTACTACATATTGACTGGGGACTATTCGTTCCCGATTAATGGAGCGGGAAAGTTACGAATCGATGAACCGTAGCGATTGCTAGGCGGTTTAATTAGTTGGGATTTCCAAGTCTCATGTAAGGGCTAGCCATCGTTGTGATTTAAATTGTTGAGATTTTTAAGGTTTTTAGAAATTTGTGAATTTTCTTACTATAATAAATAGTTAGTAGTAAGTAGTACTATTATTTCACAATCTTAAGTCCAAGTACAGGTATGTTGACGACACCTTTGCCATCTATCCTGATGCACATGAAACTTTAAATAATTTTCTATCGTTTCTGAATTCTCAATTGATTTCATACCCTTCACCCTGGAGGTCGAACGGTAGACGATTATCTTCCTTTCCTAGATGTTCTCATACGCGAGTGTCCTGACGGTGCGCTCGGACATTCCGTTTACTGAAGACCCACGCACACAGATAAACATCTCAATTGCCTCTCAGACCATTATCCAGCCCAAAAACCGGAGGTTAGCAATTCTCTTATCCAAAGGACCATTTCCGTATCTGAACCCAATTCGCTTCTTCAAGAACTGAACCACATCACCGAAACACTTATCCACAATAACTACTGTAGGTCACATATTCAAGCTATAATTAACCGTCACTTAAATCCTTCTCCACAGTAAGTACCCTCATTTAATTCTAATTTCCCTATGCAAGAGTATCCATCCTACATTCAAGGAGTTACCGATCCTATTAGTAACATCCTCTTCATGAACAACATAAAAACCACCTTCAAACTCTCCAACTACTTCTCCGTCAAAGACCGCAATCATTTGGAAGCATCTGGTATTTACCAGATTGCGTGTCCCATTCCAACTGATTAAAACTCCTAGCAATCGCTACGGTTCATTAATCCGTAACTTTTCCATTCCGTTGAATGAGTACTAATAGCTTTGTAGTTGTCTCATAAGAGTGAGGACGAAACGTCGAAAGAAGCTACGATATTGACGCGGTTCCAACCGGGAAACCAGGAGTATAGTGTTATTACGACTGCTGAAGTCTATGTAACAGATTCCTAGTATAGCGTTTATACGTAGTTATCAAGTTACTCTAACATAAACGAATAATCTATTATTCGTGTACTCTTTTTTACTGTGACCAACTTTTAGCTTTGTAATTACTGTACATGCAGAAAGGTTTTTCAGTAGACCTTGAAACTAGAAACACATACCTGTTTAATTAAACATTTGAAAAATTTGTCAACCGTAGTTGCACGATAGACACTTACAGATAGAGATCTAAAGGGAATTTAAACTTTGCTGACGATAACCTTTCTTAATGTTGTACTTCTAAACATAACAAATAACGGAAGGTATTTGATAGTATACACCTTCAAGAACGTGACATCAAAGTTTTTCAATTAACACACAGTGGATACTGGAAGTGTGCATAGATGGATTATTTTCTAGAAATTATTTCTGTAATTAAGAGCCACGAAATATTTTTGTAATTCGAATGTTAAGTTACCCAGTAAAAAAAAATTCGGTCATAAAACAAGCTTAATTAGATATCTATCGACTTTGAATAACTTGGCGGTAGCGAAAATGATCCTTGAAAATAGAACGGTAATTTTCCGTCATTAAATTTGGAGAGATCCCGAAGATAGACCGTCAAGTACACTAGGTAAGAGGGAAAAGTTTACTTAACCACTTTATTAGCTAAATAAATCTCCAGTTCCATTTCTGGGCGGCTAGTCAAGTATGAGAAAGAAAATAAATTCTCATTAAATTTGAGTAAATTCACAGTTTAACCGTTGAAGTGTTTTCTTTTTTTTTACCGTAACCGTTGTTTTTCATCTTCTTTGACTTTCGAGTACTTTTTATTTCTGTCCGGTTTATTCAATCTGCGAAAGTAAATAGAGTAAACACACAGTTATTACGGTTGACGTATTTAAGGGGGTCAATAATGCACATAAACATCATCAACAAGAAGCTAATTTTAGGTACCTTTTTATTAAAAATTCATTTTTGACGAGTTTCGCTCGCATCTCAGATTTCTTGAAAGAAATATGCAAATACATATCTACATTTAAGCTATCGGGGACCAAATTGTAAATATCTCGAAATCTGTTAGAAACAGAAATTTATGCTTTTATAAAACTGTGTAGAACTGGAATCAGATATCTACAATCGCCGTGATTGTCGAAAACTGAAAGGCAATGTACTTAATTGACTATTGAACGACTGCTAGTTCTCGCTTAATAAACCGAGTTTGGATCGAATGTTAAACCACAATATAACGATATCCAGGATATTCCGTTTAAAATAAAGTAAGTGCGTGTATCGCTATTTATCCATCACACCATATACAGAAATATTTCGGAAGGTATTTTATAATTATTATATTATCAGGAAATTTTAACCTGCAAGTTTTATTTATGCACCAAAACATCCGTGAATCTATAACATTCTAATAATTTAAATCACGAGGATGGCTACTCCTTACATCATTCCTGGATATCTCAACTGATTAAACCTCCTCGGTTCTTTGATTCATAACTCCTCCGCTCCATTGACCCATAACAAGCACTATATAAATCGCTCCGAAACCAATAGTCTCCAGTCAGTGTGCTGCAACAGCTCTGAAGATGTCCCATAAGAGTGAGGACGAAACGATGCGGTTCTAACCCGGATACCAAGAGTACAATGTTATTGACGACCGCGGAAGCACAATGAATACCGATAAAATACACATGCAACAAAGCAATAAGTAAAAATCTTAGTGTTTCAATACTTGTTCATTCCAGATTCCATGATACTATCAACATATCAGTATTATTTACAATAATGTACAATATAAAAAAGGAAAAAAATATGGCAAATACTGATGGATTGTCCCGATTACTGTTAAAAGGCGGTACCATTGAAAAACCGCTCCACTATTGATGAAGATATTAAACCTTTCACTACAAGGGTGGTCAAGTTATACATATGTGGAGAACTATGAGAATTACGTACCGGTGCTGTCGGAAGGACGGTGTGGTGACCCAATTTAGATGAAGACATCGAAGAAAAGGTAAAGGTTGTTAAATCATAGCAGCTAAGGCGAAGGAAATAAAATTAACTTCGTTGTTATACGAAGTGGGAAGTTGGTTGAGAAGATTCATCAATTTTTATTATTTAGATCAAACGATACCACATCAAAATTTTCGGTCAAGTTCGGTCTAAGTTTTTATTATGAGAGACAATACAAATATAACTCAGTCGTGAGAGAAACGGAAAAAAGGATTTGCAAGCTTAGGGCTACCAAAAACATTAGCAGTTGACAACGGCCCTCCATTTAATAGTGAAGAATTTAGGAAAAATTGCGTCGGAAATGGTAAATTCGCCACCTTGCCACCCAACAACTAATGGAAGTGCTGAATGATCAGTTTACACGGTTAAAATCGCATTGACAAAGTGTTTATTTCAGAATAAAAACTGAGAGATAACTCCTCGACACAAATTACATTTTTTCTTTGCATACAGAAACACCATTCTTCAGTAACATTAAAAATGCCTAATAAATTGATATTTAAATAGGTGCAATAACAAAATTATTTATGTTAAAACCTGAATGCAACTGGTTACCGTAAAAAAGAGAGAAGAGGAGATGAAGTAAAGAAAAGAGGAGACTAAATTAGGAGACCAATAAAATTTTATGAAATAGGAGAAGTTTTGGTCTATCTTAGATAAAATAAGCCAAGCAACTTATATGGTAGATGTCGGCTGTGGGAATAAGGTTATATCTGTAAGTTGATGAGATATCCCCTCCTAAATCAATTAAGTTATAAAGCTAAATCAACATTTGATACCGAGGTTACGGGGACTTTTGCTGGATAAAAAGTATGCTTCCCCCACTACTTTAGAATACACGTAATCACAAAATATTATTAACCAAACTTATGGGCAATTATCAGCGGCTCTTTTTACGATTATTTAATAACAAATATTGTGGTAATTTAAGAATCTTAGAAGTATTTTTAACCCTCAAGTACTATCGTGTTTTCAGGTAACACAACTGCTATCGTGGGGTGTTTTACACCCCACTCTTTAAATTTAGCTTTTTTTTGTTAGTTATCTTTTTTTTTTCACTTTTAAACCCACAGTGTAATAACTAGACCTTTATCTTGCGATTGTTGTAAGGAAAAACAAAACTTTATTTAAAGCAAAACAGAAAATTAGGAGGAAATGTTACATTCATAAAAATTATGTAAAAAGTATTTCTTCGTACAATTTTTTCTTTTTACAAAATTGTGTTCTGTATTGTTAAGATGTCTTGGTTTTTTCTGTTACTGGAAACTATGGTCTTACTCCCTGTAAAAGAAAATGCCATTAGCATTTCACATAAAAATTCTGACAATGACGTTGTGAGGCGTACATTTTATTTGACAAAAAACATGTAATGTGTTATTTCATGTAATCAGATTTTTATAAATTTCTTACAATTTACCTTTGTAAGCATTCTGCGCATTTTACAAGTTGCTCAGAATGTTCCTTGCAGACATGCTGATGACATCTATGACACGTGGTTTTTATTTTCTTGTCTCTATTTCGCCCGCAGATGTGACACCTTTTGTAGGTTCTTGAAGGTTCTGCTTCTTGTGGCTGTTGTTGTGGTGTTTCTAAGCCTAGTAAATTTTTGATAATTGAGTTTAGCTTAGTTGACAATTCTTTTGTTTGGTATCGTCTTTTTACGTGGTCATTGACGAGTTCTCTTCCTAGACGAATATAAAATTCTCTTCGTGTCATGTTAACTGTATGGTCTGAAGTGGCTAAGAAAATTATGTAACTGTTGACACGTGAAATGTCTACCATTGCTCCTAATATAGCCATTGGCCATCGTCTGGTTCGTCTTTGGCAGGAGTACGTCATACACTTCTGGTCTAAAGCATCAACTCCCCCTTTGGTACAATTGTAGAAATTTATTATTTCAGGTTTTGCATTTACTTCAACATTTCCATTGTGATGCATAGACGAAACCAACAAGACACAGTTGTTCTTTTTTGGTATGAAGGAAACCAACGTATTATCGTGCGTAAATCCAAATTTACAGGTGTTTATTGGTTGCTGTTTAGTTTGTAAAAATGCTGGCGGAATTTCGCGCTTATTCTTACGAAGTGTTCCAACATACGTTATACCAACCCGTTTCAATTCATTCAACAGCTCTATAGAAGAAAACCAATTATCTCCTGTTAGATTTCGATTTGTATTGATGATCGGAGAAATTAATTTGAGTACACTACGTGTTGGAACTGAAAGTTTGTTTGGATTGGGTTCGGTTGTCTTTCCTGTATAAATAAATGAATTGATCAGATAATGCGTTTTCGAATCGCATAAGCACATAATTTTGATGCCACATTTTTTTGGTTTACTCTTGATATATTGGCGAAAAGAGCAGCGGCCGCGAAATCCAACAAGCATTTCATCTACAACAGCATATTCGCTGCAACTGTAATTATTCGTACAGTTTGCGTTGAAAATTTCATAAATTTTTGAAATGGCAGCAAGTTTATCACCATTGTCAATCCTGTTCCTTCTAGTTGTTTGATCGTCAAATCTTAGCACTGACAAAAGAAACAAAAACCGTTGTTTAGACATGACACCTCTAAAAATATCTCGTCCCGTACCATCCGTTGCAAAAAGACTTCTAGTATCTTCGTGGTTTGATTTAAACACTCCTGCCAAAATTACAAGTCCCAGAAATGCTTTCAATTCAATCATGTCTACATGTTCAACATAACTTGCCGTTGGTCCATAAGAAGAACTCGTTTCCGTTATTTTTGCATTTGTATGCTCTAGTATTTCATTTAGAATTTCTTCCGTAAAGAAAAGAGAAAATGCTTCAGAAGGTGTTCTTGGAGGAGTATTTACTGCCGGACCCTTTGCTACCGGTCGAAGAGTGACTGTATTAGAAGATCTGGTACGTGAAGTAGCAGGAGGATTTTTGGACCACTTATATCGATTTCGTCCATAGAAGTAACTTGTTCTTGCACTGACATCACCTAAGTCTTCTTCACTTTCGTTTTCAGATTCGACTTCAAATTCTGAACATGTGTCGTGATCACTATGTTCGCTTGCTGCATCACTCAAATCATCATCACGTTCATCAAGGCATTCACTTTCACTAACATCATCGTAAAAGTTTTCGGCAAGATTTGCTAATTGTTCATCAGTTAGAAACTTTATCATATTGTTTTTACTATTCAATACACGTATTATAGAAGGGAAATAAGGAACAAGTTGACGACGCTCTGGTTTGTGAGGAACTGAGTAAGAAATTTGTTTGAGTCGAATATTTATACGCCGTACAGAAATCAGGGGAAATGCCACTATTTGATTTGTAAAAAATCACCGAAGTCGAACATAAATGAGTGAATCCCCTGTACATGTAGGTACTATAATAAAAATCGCCGAATTGGAACGTATATAAGTGAATCCCCTATACTTACATGCACAACAACATCTGTGATTTCCCCAAAAGAGGACGAGGGCTATTATCACTATAAAATTCTAAATCATTGGTTAGAATACACTACGCTATTTTTGAAAAAAACAAACGTAATTGCTATCGTGGGGTGTTGAGACACCCCAAAAGCTATTTTTTGCTAAAACTGTAGAATATGGTAAATAATAAATTACACTATATTACATATCTCATTTGCATAGGCGAATACCTGGAACCTTAGAAATGTGACAAAAATAGTTTTAGAAAAAATTTAAAAAAAATGACCTCTGGGGTTCCGAAACACCCCACGATAGCACTTGAGGGTTAAAGATGCCCACATTTACTAGTACAGTTTTTTGTCTAAGTTCTATGACGCACAGTTACTGAGATTATGACTGGTCGCCAATCTCAATGAATCACCCAATAGAATAATAAGTAAAGACCGCAGTGTCTGTTAATCCATAGTCAACGTAAAACCATACATAATATAGATAAATTCAACGTCATTTTTATATTTCTTTCATCAAATAAGTCTTTACATTTGAAAAAAAAAAATAGCAGGTGGTGAATTGTCTTCGCCAATCAATTGTAGCTGGAAGAAAGCCACTGACGCTATTAATTTATATTGTTAAAACAGCCCAATGGCAATATACTTTTTAGTACTCCTCATAGATTCAGAAATATTAACGCAAATATCAAGGAAACGTGTTGCGCTTAGAGTACTCTACACCCCGAAAACGGGCGGTCAGTTACCGGTGTTCCCTTGTTACTTAACTTTACAAATTATTATACTACAGCTTTACATTTTAATATTCCAGTATTCGATGAAGAGGTTATTATGGTATCTTTACCAATACAAACGCCGAAATAGGACATTTGCAGATTTTACACACAATCCCACAACGATTGTTTTACATACATTATTATGAACTTGTATGATCAGAGGATATACACATTTGGTAGCACAGCGCCGGTGTATTATGGATCGATAATTGTCCTTTAAAGAAGTATAAGTGTATATATAGCGTTGGGATCATTAACGCATCTTTGTGGACAAAATGCTTGTTGTAGCGCATGTAATTAATCTACCACAATATTGTTTTGCAATATACATATGTAATATTAGTAAATTAATATTAGCAACAAGCGTGTCTCTGACAGGAGTATATAGAACTCATTAATAATTAGTGATCGTGAATATTACAGTACCGTATGACGTGGTTGGTAAAGCACTAGATTATCCCTTTTTGTAAATTTGGGTCAATTTTAAAATACATTTGTGGAAAAACTACAGTACAATATGTATAAGATTTTGTTCTGACAACGTGAAGACAAAAATAGATTACTGCTAAAAGTTCGAGGATTAAAAAGGACTATAAGAGTTTATTTAAATAGGTAATTACTATGTGATAAAGAAAAGTAATTAATTCGGGAAGATCCTTAAGAACTCATACCGTGTAATAAATATTCTACTTTACACAAATAAAATTATACATTTTATTTGTGGAAAAAAGGATAAAATGTTATGTAAGCTAACTGCATTTCTAAAATACGTAAAAAGATTTGAAAGTGTTCGAATTAACAATGACTATATTTTCATGTTTTTCAGTTAACGATATTTTTGTATTGCCACAGTGTAAGCAAATGTTTAATGTTTTACATCGTTTTTGTTGTGCTATAGACCTTGTATCTCCTTAAGTTTCTTAGCATCCCGCGAATTTGGTACGTTAGTTGTCTTTGTTACTGTTCCTTGCAATTATAAACTTTTTAACTTGATTTGGTTTTTCAACACCGCATAGTAATACTTTCTAAACTTTATATATTTCAATTTTGTTAGTTTTCTTCTCTTTCAGAGAAGCATTACATTGGAGGTCGTTTTTTGTAATCTGTGAGTTCCTCTTTCATTTATTTATTATTATTTCTTTTTATTATCAATGGTGTTTAACAAATGTAAATTAATCCAATATTTTGTTTTTTCTTTGATCAACTGTACTGTAGCCTCTTATGATAATTACAATTTATATCCTCGGTCCTGAAATAGTTTGTGCCCATTCTATATTTTCTTTGGCAACTTCCAAATTGTTGTAGATTCCGATCTGTCGGTCACACCAATGTATAAGCTTGTTTTAGTGTCTGATGCGAAACTTTTAATGCATTAACTGATGCACAAGTAAATGCGTTTTCGTGTGTGTAGTGTTCCTAGCTTAGCTTTGGATAAGATAAATAGAGATCTTCATTTTGGCGGCGTGGTCCTGGGATAATGTGCATTGAGTTACCACATCATTGCAATGGCGACAAAATGAGTATCGTTAATGATAAGCCAGGTTATTGTCATAAAGAAGGAGTACTTGCACGAAATAATTCGCCATAATCTTAAATGTAGGCAATATTTTTTAATGGTAGTGATTCCTCTTAGCCGCTGTATACTATTTTTACAAAGGAAATTCTTGGTAGTGGCGGCTTAGTTATTTAAATCATTTTCTTTGTAAAAATATTCTCTAGTTTTCCTTGCTGGCAGAGGATTTCGGTTCTTTTTGGATCATCACTTTAACTGCTCTACTATGTCTTTCTTTTTGCATAATTGGTTTCTAAATGTCTCCCTTTAGATCCAAAAAGCGTCTTCATACATATCTAAATTCTTGCAGCTGAAGTGCACATTTAATATCTTTAAAAACCAAAATAAAAACATTTTAGAATTTACTATAATAGCACATTTTTCATTCCGACTATGATTGTTTTTACATTCTTATGTTTTTGCGTATTTCGTACGCCAAGATGATAAAGTTGCTCGGATTTGTTTGCTTGTTTCAACTTGTACGAAACATATCGTGAATAACGAAAGACTTCACTCACAAGTTCTCCCCCACACAATTTCCATTTACATTCAAGCAATCTTGTATTCGAAGTTGGGACACCCTGCCTAGTATTTATTATACATTAGCACTCTACTCGTATCGAGGTAGGTGGAACAGGTAGAATAAGAAATATATATATTCATTGTGTTGCCGTCGACACCAACCGCAACAATAATTCCATATGCGGACAACAATATATGGCAATAATACCGAGGAAGCTTCCAAATTTATCCCGCACACATCTCACGCGCAAAAATCCACGCACACCGACGTGTACGCTTATACCGGTTCGGATAGATACTGGAAGTGAAGCTTCGACGAAAGATGACAAAATTGTATTCATTGTGTGGAATCTGCCCGTTTGCTCAAATAACGAGTTTGTAGTTTAGGTTGTTTTTTTAGAGTAAAATGAATGAGTAAAAAAAACGGGGGGATTATATCGAAATGTAATTTATTTCTAAATTAAACAATTCCCGCCATATACATAAAACAAACTATTCCTCAGCAATTTGGGGATAAAGTTTTCAAATAAAAAATATTCGGAAGCAAATTCTGCACAGTATAAAACTATGTCTAAGTATACAAGGTGTCCAGTTCCGCTACAATTATAAGTTGGGTTTTTTGCTCAATTCATGTCAACTTTCTTCTTTATAGCCATCTCTATTTAACAGCCGATATTCTAGACACACGCTAGAGCGGTGATTCAAATTTTATTACATTGAGCATGCATTAAAGAACTATTTAGATCAACTGAAAAGATGACTATCGATACTCTTGCCAGGTTTCATCCCCATTATTGCTTCCCAGCACCGATTTTGCGTATAGTTGCCGTCAATAATTCTAGAATGTTTATGTTGAGAGAGATAATGAATGGAATAGGTCCGAAAAATATGCTATTTTGTTATAGAACATAGAATATAAGTTGTGTCGGGAGGAATAGACAAATGACAGGAATGTATTGCACTTGAAAGTAATGCAAAAAAACTCATATGTCCTTATCTTATTTTCATTTGTTTTCAAGTTACAGCGTAATTACAAATAAACAACATTTCATGCATTTACATTTTTTTGTTATAGTCCTTTTTTAATAAAGCTTCAAAAATACTGCCATTGACTCCTAAATATTTTACGCTTCGTCTACGAATGTGCCTGCCTCCTGATTGCCTCACCCCTTTTTTTTTAATATTCGCTGCAGTATTTTTAATACGTTGTGTTGATTTTTACCGTATCAACTTCATTTTTAAACCAGTCTGATAAACAATAGTCTGGCGGTGTGAGGTTTAGAGATCTTGGAAGCCAACTAATAGAACCAGCGCAACCAATCCAAAGCCGTGAAAAATCATCCAAATGTTGTCTTGTCTTAGTCCTTGTAATTGCCAATTAAATAACTATGGGCCATACCATACCACATGTTTACTGAAAGCATTGTACTGAAAATTATTTTCGATTGTTACGTGGGTATCTTGATCCGACCATACATGGGACTTTCGGCTTCATTAATACTGTGACGGGTAAATGCTGTTCATCAGCAAAAATTATGCGCGATATAACACGACAATTACTATTTGCTGACCGATAAAATTCCATACGCTCAGCCTTAAGCTTTCGATATATGTTGCGCTGTATATGTTGAGTGTGGTATGGAGCCTTGCTTGTGGAGTGTGTCCATTACTCTCTTTTGTGGAATGCCCAATTGTCCAATTGGTCGTTGCATCTCCTGCTAAATCCAGGATATTTTCTACTTCTAACTTTTGGTGAGAAGCTCAGATGTTATGTTGTTATAGTACTGGAAAGCATTCCGATCTCGCACAGTTTGAAAAACTTTGATAAATGCGTTTCTACTATTTCGCTGATGTGGAAGCCGTTGACGATATTCTTCAACAACAATTATAGCATTCTCATTAAAAAATTACAAAGAAAGAAAGAAGATAGTAATAAAGGAGACCGAAAAGCCTGTTTCGCAATTATAATCTTTGTCAAATGTACACATAAACATTGACAATGATAATTCGAATCAACATCAATGCGATCAATATATTTCCCCACTGTCGCACAAGATTGTCTTTTTGAAAACAATCTCGTACGTTCTTATCCGCTTGTCATTTGTTTTCAAGTTAACGTAATTACAAATAAAGAAAATTGTACACTTCGACATTTTTCAAACACAGCTATATTTTCACTTTCACTTCTGAGCATTTTATGCTTTGTCTACCAAGGGCGCCTGTTACTCTCCTAATAAGTGTGATACTTTCTAACAAAAGAATGTATAAACTTGAAAATAAATGTTAAATCACTGTCGCTGGCATATATCAGAACAAAATTATTGAAGTAATTTTGAGCTTTGAAAGGATTGATTCAGAAAGTTGGTACGTCGTATGTGATAAGAAGCGAAAAAAATAATTAATTATTTTAAATTATACTATAACTTGAAAACAATACGCCTAAAACAAAACAGTCTATAATATCTCTAAAATACAAAAGCTGGTGCTGGCTATGGAAGAACTCCCTTTTCCTGTATATTTTCCAGAATCTGATAGTGAAACTGTTTTCTTTTTTATAAACATTTCCCTATACCCGCTATAGTTTTGCTAATAATCAATACTTCCCTTTTGACGTCCTTCTTCTTTACTAGGTTGTTGCCAGATTTACTGGATATTAAAGTTCATCTAGCAACTTTGTTTGGTTCGTGCCCAAGCTATTCCAAAAGTAATAACATACAAAGCCTAAACAATAGATGTATTGTCTACAAAAATGTAATAAATTTAAAAGAACCTATCATAAGCAGTTACTTGCAATAATGTTCGATAAAGTAAAGAAATAATAACAATTAACAAAACGGAAAAGAAGAAGAAAATAACAACGAGAACCAAAGAACGAAAATATGAAATAGCAATAAATAACAAGAATCATGTACGCATTTCGATTTGATATTTGACAGTTTAACATTGTTTAACACTTGCTCTTAGTCAACCTTTCATAACAACAAAAACATATTGATCAAAACCTTTATTGTTACATATTGTAATATTTCTTATGCTAACCTTAGATCTTCATTGTGTACTAATCTCTCTCAAGATCAAGAGGAAAATTAAGTTGCCACATTCAGAAAGAGGGACTACAAATACATAATACCTTAATTCCCTTCACTCTTCAATAGTAGAGCCAACAGGTAGTTTGCATTATTCTTGAGCCAGCCTGTATATACAGCTAAGGAATATTGCTCTAGTGTGTCAAGATCGTGTTTATCACACTAGAAATTTCTCCATTCTGAAATAGACGACTGGCTGTGCGATGGCAAGAACGCAGCAACAAGGGTTTGACCCATCATAATTCATAACTGATGCCAAAGAATTTCCTTAGCCTCCGTGTTTTCTAAGCGCCATCGAAATTCGTTGACGTCAATTTTCTCCTTTTTCTATTCTTACCATCCCCTGTTCTTTTTTCTTTAATTTATAAATTTCCGACAAAAGGACGAGACGCTGTTCCCGAATTACGATTCAGACCATTTAACTCGCGGAAGGGGTTAATGAAAAATTGTATGTAGATGCCGTAGTCGGGCAACCAACGTCAAGAATTTCAATTTTTAAATTTCGTATAATGTGTCGCTTGGTTTTCGTATATGGCACCGTAGTGCCGACGTTAGGTAATTAAATGAGATTTGATTGATGACTATGGCCGATTTGTATCCCCATTTCCGTGAATAAAAGTTACAACAGCGGAAGATGTATCTACTATTCGTGTTTATGACAGAGAAAAAATGCTATATTTATGAATATGTATTTATTGCGTGGAATTAATTTACTACTTACTGTTTAGCCAAATATAGAAAATACAGCAAAAAACTGAATGTATGGGAGCTAAATCGATAGAAACTACATAGTTTCTCATTCGATAAATGTAAACATTACATTTAGCAAATTCGCAGAACACATCAGAAAATGCCTAGAAACAAGAATCAAAAAATATAATGCTAAGATAGCTTAGCTTCCTCATGGTATTGACGGAATAATTCGCGGAAAACGCAACAAAAGGAGAGAAAAAATACACTAACAAACGGACATATTTCTTCTTACCCGGCGTCATCAGCGTGGTTTCGAGAGTATTTTTTATCTCTACTTTCTAAGGCTGCTGCCTCACAGTTAATGCAACTTTCAAAACGACAAACTCGGCATTTCTTGGCGCCCGCTAGAGCCGCACATCTGATGTGTTCTGTTTATATACATCATGGTAAGCCTGTCGGAATATTCACATGTGCCGTTTCCCAAAGCGCTACCAGCGTCGCCATCAACATCAGCAGTCGGAGAACTGCTCAAGGGGTGGTTTGGGAAATAGTACCCGGTTTATGTCACTGCTTTCTGAACGGCAGGCATGCGTTTCTTTGGCATTAGAGGGCGCCAAGAAATGTCGAGTTTGTCGTTTTGAAAGTTGTGGCATTAACTGTGAGGCAACAGCGATGGAAGGTAGAGATAAAAAATACTCTCGAAACCACGCTGATGACGCCGGGTAGGCAGAAACATGTCCGTGTGTTAGTGTATTTTTTCTCTCCTTTTGTTGCCTTTGCCGTGAATTATTTCATCAATACCACGAGGAAGCTAAGCTATTGCATTATATTTTTTGATTTAGCAAATTCATTGAGAATATCCTCTTATTGTCTTCTTATCCTTAAAAAATCTTTAGCATTACCTTTCACTTATTTACATTACTAGTATTACTATGGGACATTTTTGAAATATATGGCGCTTGATTTGAAGTCTTTTAATACTAGAACAATGAACAGTGTAAATAGGATACCACATGATTTGACCATACTTTAACTTAGATCTGATAAAGGAAAAACGAATATAACAGCTCGGTGGGAGAGTTAGGCACTATGGAGTCGGGTCCCACCAGGTGAGATTTTCCGGGTGAATCGACAATTACGAGTCACCATTCGCATGTAACTGTGCTTTGCTCTTTACAGCGAGGGGGTGATGGTAGTTTATGGAATGTCCATAGCACTTATACACTGAAGGCTCCTGAGGTTATGATAAACTGTAAGCTTATACAGGAAGGAAAATGCAGCTCACTTCGAATTGTATGCATAAATTAAATGTTACAGATATCGTTAATAAACTTCAGGAAAACCGAAGCTTTTAGTATTTCGTCGCAGCACCCTATGCATTTTAGCAAAATGCTTGTCTCTCTTTTAACTTTTGTCGCACGTCATTGTTTTGCCGTACGAGTAAATACGATCAGTTCATTAGATTATTTTTCTCATGCACTCTAGCTAAAAGCAAACAAGATTTGTTCCTCACTCACAGACAAGGCTAGATCTGACTTCATTAATCAGACAAGCGTAGTCGTATTACTCTACTACATTGTTCAAGTAGTGCACTGTTCATCTTGTTGTGCCTGTTCTCAGTTGTCAAAGGGTTAAGTGTTACAGATTATATAAACTATTATTACTTATTCGTATCTGTTGTTTACTTTCTTTTTGTATTTTTTCAGAAAAAAAAAATATTTTTGGAGCACAGAGAGTGCGATTGCGGGTCGTCAGTAAGTTATTTTGCATAAAGGCAATGGTATCAAAGGTAATGTTTTTATTTTTTTATCTGTAATTATTATAGATAATGACTGAAAAGTGGTTGGATTCTAAATTACAAAAGCTTGCGCTGAAAGCTCTGGCATATTTTGAGAAAGGTAAATAAAACAGGCACATTTTATTACCTTTGAGTTCTATTTACGAAGTAGATATTTACGCTTATGATTATATTAAATAAGTGTATATTGTTGCAGATGTGTTGCTTGACAAACTGTCAACATTTTGTTTTTTCATCTCCTAGCAAAAAGACACATCATACACAACCGAAAATAAGGAATTTACGAGAGGCGACAAAAATTGAACTGAATGCGAGCTGCTATTTACAACGTGTACCAACAAAGTAATGTAGTGGATATAGACATCGAGTTCATAATAATTGTTAACATCAATGAATCCTCAAGTTCCGAAGAAGAAACAGATGATTAATCTTTTCGATTCTATCTTTTATATTAGGGATTCGTAAGTGAATGTTGATTATGAACATTATCGAAAATTTGTTCTATTTACTCCTTAGAATATTATTAAATAATGAGGATGACCTATTTTAATAATTAAGAATATATGTCCATTATACGAATATAAAGAATAAATACCTACATTAGATGCCTTTTCGGTTTGAATTTGAACATACAAAATATATTTAAGAGGGCCTGCGCTTGACTGGGCAGAGTTAGGCGCTGTGTGTTCGAGTCCCGCTTGGACAAAAAAACTTTCTTAGTGAGCCCGGTACAGTCCCGAGCCACCACTCGTAGTTGGGGTACAATTAACTGCGCGTCACGCATTACGGCGAGGGGGTGACAGTAACAAGGCCTTTACACACGCACACAACTTACACATTAAAAGGCTCCTGAGGTTATGACAAGTTTTAAGATGCTTATACACCCCGTTGGGCCGCACTAAAAAAAATATTACACGACACATTTGTCTTTTGAAATTCCTAACCTTTTTCAGGTTATATGTTAGATATTCAAGTAAATAGATTGGTGATGCTGCCACATATTAAAAGTTGGAACAAAGATAATTTGTTTGTCATACGGACAAAAATCGATGACGAGTGTTAAAAGTTAAGATAGACAAAAACGTTTACAAAAAAATCTATAATTATTTCCCATATTCTGGAAATTTATATATAGGCTGTCTCGGTAATAAAAAGACAGAAATCACAGGCAGAAATCGGAAACTGGAATGGTAAAAGAAGTAAATTCAAAATATTAAGTTTTTATGCGTACGTCGACGGCAGAAAAAAGTAGATACCGCACGCATGCATGTATCACATCGAGCCAAATATGCAACAAAAAGTCGGTACATGCACAGATGCTCAGTACGCTATAAACCCTAGATGTGGATGCATATCTATCGACATGGCTTTTACGACGCAAGAATTATAGGATATGATGTATATCTACAGTGAAACAGGTGGAAACGGGAGAGAAGTTCGACGTTTACATGCAGAACGTTTTCCTAATCGTAGGCGTCCCTCGTATCAGGAGATTATGGACACTGTGTTTAGGTTATGCGAACGAGGCTCTCTACACCCACGCTACGAAGGAAGGGGTGGTGAAAGATGATGGAGAGTTCTTGGTGCTGAAGAGCAACTCCTGGATCTGGCAGATGCGAATCCAGGTATAAGCACGCGAGCTGCAGCAACACAAGTCTGCTGCATTCATACCACCTGCAACGGGCACAAGCTCTAGCACCGCTTTCGCACGTGTTAGGTTCTGTACCTGATTTCGAAGAAATTTTTGGAATTTTGTAGCAGCGTATTATTCACGGATGAATGTTGTTTTACCCGGAATGGTATCTTAAATTTTCATAACGCTCATCATTGGAGCGACGCAAACTCGCATGTCATTCAACAGTAGCATTTTCAATACTGCCTTTCCGTAAATGTTTGCGTGGGCATTATCGGTGATAGTTTGCTTCGATCGGACGTACTACTTGCGTGACTGACCGAAGCGAGTTATTTAGGATGCGTTGCTGGAATATCTCGAAGATATTCCTCTGCAACTTAGAAAACACCTCTGCTTCATTCACGATGGTGCGCCTCCACACATTTCACTAGCAGCGTGGAATTTCCTCGATGGCTTGGATTTAAATCCATTGGATTTTTTTTTGCTGGGGGTATATGAAAACATTAGAGTATGATGGGGGTGAAACTGATACAGAACAGGATCTTCGGCAACGCATATTTACAGCTGCAAGGCTTATACATGAGAAACTAAGTACCTTCCAACGAATGCATGAAGATCTTTTCCGACAGATGCAGGCCTGCCTTCGTGCGCACGGCGGATACTTCCAGCTTTACCTCTGACTATTCACCTGTTTCACATTGACAATCAGTCCTTTTCAGGACCACCCTGTTATTCTTGTGAAAGGATATAAAAAATAACTCCATAATAAATATCAAACAATTAATTAAAAATTAATTTTGCAGCCGCTAGGCAAAATACAATTAAAGGTTTGATATTTATTGTAATTGTAACTCCAAAATATTAATAACTACATTTTTCAAATTTTCGTTATGATTCTGGTCTGTTTCTGTTCGGACTTTACATACCTGCTGATCTGCCTTTTTATTGCTCGGACACCATATATACAGGTTGGTCCATTTAACAAAATCGAGATGTGAATTAAACACGAAAACGGTATTGATATCTGTTTTTGTATACGCTAGTTTACATAAACATTTTTCTATGTTTTGACGAAAACTCCATGGAATATTCAACCGAATAAAATTTGAATTAAAAATCTAGTGCGTTGGTGTTTAAGACATCGAGAGGTAAAGAAACAGCAGCATTTGGCAAAAATCTCAACTTATGATAATTACTTCAACAATTAAAATAGGTATAAGGATTATTGATTAAAGTTCACACGAAGAGTGGCTTCCAAAAACATACACATACAATGTAACGATAAACACAACTTTTAGAATAGCTTATGTTTAAGCATTGTGTCCATGTAACAAGGCTTGTTACACGACACACTTTAGTAAATGAAATTAAAGTAAAACTTTAGCAGTATAACCTTTTCCTTGAAATGGATGGTTTTCTCTGTTTCTCTAATGTTAATGCCACTAATTGTAGGTATGTATGTACGACCTTGTTTGGGTTTCAAACCACACAAACATGACGGTAAACAATGTGGTGTCTTCGTCATGGCATTACATAACTTACCTTGCTTACGTTATTTGTTGCAAGGCTGCGTTTAGTTTCAATTACACTGAATGGAGAATCTGCCAACTGTGTTAGCTATACTATCTAACACTTTAAAAGCTACAGATGTTAAATTGGCGATTATTGATTCATAACATAATTTTAAGGGAATGAGACGGTATGAAAGGAATACGTGAAGTAAGTGGGTTTGTTGAATGCCATAAAATCCAGTGTGAATAAACAAATTAGTTTATTTTTATAGAAAAGTGAGCGGCATTTTGGACATTACCAAACAAATTTCTTACTGTATTCAATGAAACATTAACTTTGAAACGTTTTCTCGAAATTACTATGAAAGTAGTATGTTGGAGCGTTTAATACCAACAATTAATTCAAGTTGGACGCTATATTGCCCTGTAAGTCTGATAAGAAGTATTGTACTTTAAAAATGCATGTATGGATGAAGGATGAAGTTGATAACACTGTTTGTACGCGATTTAATGGTTGATATATACATTTCTTGGTGGGTTGGTTTTATATATTTCCACAATTTTCCATCTCGCGTACAAAGTCTATTTGTTAAATAAGAATAGTGTATTAGAAAACAAGTTTCATAGGATAGCATCTTCGCACCCGTCCAAATGTCAACATTCGGCTTGAAGGCGGGTTTTTTGTTATATATTTTTGACAGCTATGGGAGGCGAAGCGGCCTTTGAAGCCACTAGTATCGACAGAGAACGAGATATGTTCTGTCTCAAATACCAACAAGTAGTTTATTACCAAATTTCATAGAATTTTCCAGTTGTATTACGTTCTAAGGAGAAGGAGGAGAGAGGTGATATGAAGGTTCACTGTTTAAAATCAAAAATTCTATTTCCTTTTTAACTGTAAATCTTATGAATTTGTTGCTGAGGATGCAACAACTCAACAAAACTTTGTTTCTACTCATAACTTGTCTGGAATAACAATAAATACCCATAACTGGTCTCAGATTTCTGTAACGGTGTGCAATAATTGTAATAATCATAACTAAATAAATGTATCTAATTAGCGTAAATTATGCTCTTGTATCCAATGCATATATTAATGTATGTGGCAATGTACTGCTGTACATTGGTAGGTACATGTAATGTGTATAATTAGTATGTATATAATTAGTATGTATATACTACTTTGTATTAAGTATGTATATTTTACGTGTGTTTGATATTTCATAATATCCATTAAAATTATGCCTAACTTAATTGTCATGTTTGGGAGAACTAGACTTAGGAAATGTTTCAGGACAAAAACAGACGAAAGCATTCATATCAGGCTCGACTAAGATAGCAGAAATAGTGCTATCGCTCAGCAAAGGGGACCCTAGATTACTGGCGGGATTTCTGATGGCTCATGCAGCCCTAAAATATCACCTGTTCAATCTAGGAAAAGCTGAAGATCAAATCTGTCGTCTAGGTCTAGAAGATTTGGAGACGGCGGAACACATTCTATGCAATTGTGTTGCCATTAGTCGCGCTCTGACATCTACTGAACTGAAGGATGAAGATCCTACAGTAATATTAAAGTTTATCAAAAGCCTTCACCCACTCTAATACATATAAGGGCATTTTGTTTAATAGATCTATCAAGGTCGCACGAATAGCAACATTAAATAATAAAATGTTACGGTTCGTAATAAAGTTCGTTTTGACCTGCGCTTGGTGAAATTTGGCATGCCTTTACATCTCCTAACCGCAAAATCTTAATTTGTGGTTAGGAGATTTTGAGACAAATAGTAGCGAATTAAATTATATCGAACAATCTTTGATATTTACTAAAATATTTTTCACTAAGCATCAATATCAGGATCACTATTCGAAAACATTTTAATTCCATTTTTGAGTATGTAACTTGAAATCCGAAAATTCGAAATTCGGATTTGTGGAACTGTGGAACTGACCACGTACATATCGTAATATATATTAAATGTAATATTCATAATAATAATTGATATCATACAGTAGTTATGAAATGAACAAATCGAACTAACAAATAAGACATAAAAACATTAACAAGGTAAAAACAACTAATGAATAATCGTAAAGAATACGCAATTAAAGGAAGTTAAATTACTCCTTTGGCTGTGTTCATCAGAGCAAACGTCTATGTTTACGACTGTAGTACTGCGATTAGATAATGATTGGTGTAATTGCCTATTGAACGTGACGCTGTCATTTTGCTTTAGGTACCTGTCAGCAATGCCAGCTGAAGTTTTCTTATATGAATGCTAATGATTGATAGTATTAACCATATATTTGATGATTGCTAACTAAACATGATCGCACACGCTGATAATTCGATAATTCAGTAGAATTGCTGCATTATCAGGAATACGTAACTTCCTGTATACGGAAGAATCATTGCACATGATCTACTTATTAAGAAAATTGACTAGGAATCTCATTAAGATCACTAAGTGTAGTGTTTTCGTCACTTTGTGCATATTCAAATTCAAATTGTGAAAAAAATCGAAAACTGGAATTTTATTAACAACTCTATTTTTTCCTATTAGTTCTAGGAAATCCTTTATTATATCTTGAATCCATCTGTATTTTTCGGGAACAAAGAAGGTACTTTCTTGAACTTTTACAGGCGATAAGCTTACAAAACTGTAGTGCACAGCTTATAAGAATGTAGATTTAATAATTATGTAGTAAATGCAATTAGAATTGTTATATAGTGCCATCCACAATTTATTTATTGTAGTACGGTGATAAAAAGTCGGAGACCCCCTGTAAGCAAGGCGTACACGGCAGTTAAAACGGTCACTAAACAATGCAAAGAAAAGAAATCTCCGAAGTGATAAACAACACATAAGTATCGGCACCCTCCGCACCACACAAGTTTAATTTATTATATAGTAAAAATGATGAGGACCATTCGTGTCCTCGAAACGGCCGTCCCGGACTAATTATTATATTACTATATAATAAATTAAACTTGTGTGGTGCGGAGGGTGCCGATACTTATGTGTTGTTTACCATACTACGCCACAGTCCTTGCTATCATTATATTCTCCGAAGTGATGGAGAAATATTGCAGGCCAGAAATAACCTACTTTATTTGTAATTGGATATTTATTTAATCATCTCTTAGCAGAAAATAGAGGTAGTTAAAAAGCTTTTCTTACGAAACTACCTTATTAAGTAATAACATCCTAAATATCATAAATACTTATGCATACAATAACGGCAAACATTTCTAAATAGATTTTTAGGAAATTCTCACGTTTATTATTCGAATTTACATTCTTTCATACTTTATGTTATAAAAATTGTTTACACAACTCAGCTTGCAATAATTCAATCTTGTGTGGATAATAATGGATACATATTTTACAGATTAAGATTTCACAACCAGCAGTATCTACTGTTATAAAAGAAGTATTCGTCCTTCAACGACCTAGTTCTTATTAAAGTTATACATGAGGAAAGCAAGATCATATCTATACAATCGCATGTTTTTTATGAACTATGTATATTTGTATTAGCACTCAATTTGCTCAATGTATTGATTTCTCCTTGAATGAACTAGTATGTGTATTAGAAAGTAATTATTGCACACTGATGTGTTTTCCTTTTTTCTTTTATTATTGGCAATACTTAAAGGTTAATTATAATTGCTTGATCCGCATCTACTTTTTTTAATATACTGATTTGGCAAACGATGAGTTTGCCATTTGTTTCAGAAATTAGTTTTGTTAAAGGTCATGTTTACTCTGATTTTGGTAAAGACATATGCAAATAATCGCCTTTAGTAGGTTAGCGGAGCTATTAAAAGGTTAAGATAATATACGATCTGTTTTCTTTAAAAGAGAAATCACCTGTAATTGATTCCAAAGATACACGGGAAAAGATTATGTTTGAGATAAAATTATCACATTGTGATAGCTATTTAGGTCAAAGTTGGAACATTGTGTTGTCGAAGCAGAATACCAATAGAGTAAAAAGAAGTAACTGCAATTTTCACGCACAAGTTCTGAAGATGACTAGGGTATAATTGAATAATTTTATTGTGGTAGAAGAAATCAAATGAAATACTGACTGACTAGGTAGGTCTTTCGATCGAAATATCGAAAACGGTTCACTGGGTGACCGTTGTTATTTATTAGCGTTAGTCATTGTACATTTTCAATTTTATTTCAAATGGTACCCAAAAGTTCCCGAAATGTAGCGATAAATGATATTGAGGAATACCAGGAATTCATTCACCTTCAATGTTGTTCCCTTGGAAATGCAAACATCGATCCAGTGCCTTTGTCGCATTTGTTAATGTGTTCAACATCGTCAGCGGTTCAGTTTGAATATCCTCTATCGCGTGAATCTTCGCCTCTTCAAACTGATTTTCATTCTTAAAAAGAGCGAAAAACCACAGAGAGCCAAGTCGGACTAGTACACAGCATGAGAAACGACGGCTATGTAGTTTTTCGCCAGAAGCTGTCGTATGGTGGAAGCGATATGTGCCATAGCGTTGCTACAGTCATTTCTGCACCATTTTTCTGGGTGTTTCCGTCTTATATCCTCTCTTAGTTACCTTGGGACTTAACTACATAAATTTGCACTAGTCGACTGACCTGGATCATTATTGAGAAAACAGATGAGTAAGGAGTTGATCTTGCTCTGGACTTGACGAGTTTTCTTTGGGCGAGATGAAGATGGATTTTTCCATTGTGACTATCATTGTTATGAGATTATATCTGTTCGTTACCTGTGGCGACCTTCTGGCCAATCTATATTGAAGATAAAAGTTGGAAATGAAAGAAATTGGACAACCGGTTTCGTTCATTATTAATAATTAAATTGTCAAAAGCGTAAAAATAAGATAGTATAAGATGGACGGGACAAAGACACTAGGAGACATACAGCGTTTATTTTGATGATACCACATCACCATGGGATATGCAATGTTCATCGATGTTAGAAAACCTTCGACGTTGAATGTTCGATGTCCGATGTTTCACCGTTGATGGTAGGGCGTACAAACATCACACACAAGAAAGTGTACTTTAGGTGTCCATTAACCTGTGCCATTGTTATTCAAGACGCTAGAGAACGGGCAGAATAAAGATTCCATAGCTGATAAAGATGAGGACATTTTTGGAATAACAATATCAAACCCATCTTAGATATTTATCTAAGAAGCCCAGATGCTCATCAAAGAAAATCATTTACATTGGTGGAAGAATGTCGCTATATACCCTCCATTGAATAAAATAGCTGAAAAACTATTAGCAGTCGTCGCAACTTCTGTGACATCAGTGTTTTTTCAAAGATAGACGGTAACTGAACAAGGAAGCAAGAGTTGTTATCAAAATTATTATTTCCGCAGGGAATCGACAAATGAAATTGGGATTTCTAAAAAAAAAAGCATGTATTTTGTTTATAATATTCAGAGTCTATTTTATAGCCAACTAAATTTTAAATTTGTGACATTACCTTTTTTGCCGACTGTATCCAGTCCTTAGTAATAATGAATAATGAAACATCCATATTCTTAGGTCGATACATTGATAACATCGATGGTAAATACCGACGTTCTGCTTCGATATTGCATACCTTCATGACCTCATGAAATGCCATGAAGAACGCTATGTTTCTCTTCCATACCTTGGGCCATTCTCTTATAGTATTGATACCCTATTTCGAGATCTCTTTAAAGTAAACTTTAGTAAACTACACTATTTTTTGTATACTTAAGGAAAAAGGGTCTTTTAATGTGTTTGTAGTGTTCATCTTATATAATTTTATTTTTACACTTTTGGCACTTTTGGCAATTATTAATAATGATTTGATGTGCAATAAGTAAGGGTGATGCATCCGTAGTAGAAGTACAATTAAATGTATAATGTAGATTATTGGACAACTTTTAATTCTTTTACTTTAAATTCTGGCCTGAAAATGTGTTGCTTTTGAACATGAAACAGGGTCATCATGGATTTATATAAAAGATAAGTATCGTTACCCAGGTGGAATAAAAGGTTTGTCACACTTGCAGTGATATCGTTGGATATTTGAAAACGTGATAGTTATAATTACAATTAAAACACTGTTAGTATCGCTTGTAATAAATGAAAGTGCAATGATTATCATAAAACTTTTTACGTCTTCGGTGCTATATTATAAAATGTATGTCTAAGGGCGAAAGTGCTGCCAGTAGTCCTTGAGATTGAAAATTTTGAGCTGCTGGTCCGTGAATCCCAGAAGGTTGTCGAACGTGACTCTATCGTATATTTTTTTAAGTACGCCTTGTATATTATTATTAGACAATGGTCGGTTTAAACCAAAGGAGATTATTTTAGTTACCCATTAAGTCCTTATATAAAAAATAATCTTCGTATTCCAGAAAAATTCCTCCCAGACTTGCCTCTAATTTACTTGGATTGGATAATTCGCAAGTATTACAGACACGACATAGCTCTCCACCAAGAAGATAGTTTCAACAACACCTTACCAACGGTCACATATTCAATATACTTTCTTAGCTTCAAAATCGAAACCCTTAGTTATTGATTTATTTTCTCCTCCATTACATACTATTAAAGCAATAGGAAAACTCCACAGGGAATACCAGCAACACCAATGACCAAGCGAGGAAAAATTATGAAGCTTCGGAGGAACAGCGTCCCATAAATAATGATTGAGGACCTTTCCGGCCTTGTTTTCGCAGCGCGTTTGACCGCCTAAGTTTATACGGCGCCCCTAACAACAGACGACTTCTGTATCCGACAATATCTGGAAGCAATTTATAAGTTTTATGAAGCTAATGATTGGTTGTTGCCTCAGGCGTCATAAACTGCACTCACCGCCGTCCGAGGAGATCGGCATTCATAAAAACCTGTTTATAGGCAGAGCAATGAGCCTTTAAGAATTTCGCAGCACGCATTGGGAAAAATAAAAACACACAATCGAAACACCTTTGTTCGACTGACCGCTATTTTTGAAGAAGTGAAACGTTTTTGCTCCTCGACGTGATGTATAAACTCGACTTATCGACATCACAACCAGAATGTCTGTATATATGTACCGCACAGCAAATTGTTCATAGAATGTTTTGGAATTTGTGTTTTCTACCACATAAATAAATAATACTTGCTACTGGACTATTTTATCAATTAAGTTTAATAACTGGCTCTTACTATACTGTACCACTGTTAGGTAAAGCTTTATTTCTAAATTATTCGTTCTTGTTTTTCACCACTTGCATTATTTGATTTTTAGTAGTAAATTTAATACATGCTGGTTCATTTTCGACCCTCACAATGGAAATCTCGCTTATCATTAGTGATATCGTGTAGGTTTAAATTTGGCAATGCTGCCAAATGTTGTACTTGTTATGAACCAGCAGAAAGAAGAAATTGAGTTATTCTCGTTTTTTTTTTTTCTAATCTTGAAATGTCATTTGTTAAAGCTCCATTTCCGCTTCAGATTCATAATAAACACAAAATGTCGCAGCATTACCAAATTTAAATTTGTTTCAATATTCCCAATAATAAACTAACTCCACATAGTGAGGGTCCCAAGTTAACCAGTCTACATCAGTGATTCTGAACCTGTGGTTTGCGAAAACCCAAGGAGTAACTCGCGTGTTTAAGATTGAAATTGATTAAGAAATGGTTTCCGATGAAAATAGCTTTCATATACCTAATCAAAAGAAAATAACTATCGCCCTAGATTTAAAATTCCTACCAAGTCTGCTTATAGATTGCGCAGTGGAAAGCATGCCACTTCTTAATTTCTAAACTTTAGTTTCTCTACAGGTGCAATATATTGTAAATTAAACTTTAGGACAAAATTGGACATTTAAATAATATGGTGAACTTAGTCCATGTTTCTGAAATTGCAAGGAGATATAATCAATGCTGGCTGAGAAGCCTCTTGTCAAAGCATGCTCTTCGTATAATGGCTAGTATTACACAAATTATGACATTTTAACGGATATTTAGAAATTTTATACCACTAACAATAATATTGTTGTAAGTCCTCATGAATACATAGAAGTAAGTACACAATAACGGTATGTATATGTTAACTAGAGACTAATTTAATGATAATGATAATTTTTTTCGTTTCCAAACGTAATGTTTCGCCTTCTCCTTTAATATATCTCTACTAAGCGTTAAATTTTCATTCCTTTTAATCATAAGCCGTTTGTATAATTTTTTGTCAAATTTCGGTTATTTATATTCTTTTAAAGTTCTTCTTTTTTCTTTTTAAGAGTTTTTTTTTCATAATAATGAAACTAAAGCCTAGAAGGTGTTGATGGAATTAGCGTCGATAAGAGACAGGATTTTTCCCAATGAATTTATTTAAGATAGCTGTTTCAATATACAAAACCGTGGAACTAGACATTTAAACAATTATAGACCTGTTTCGATTTTGCCAAGCATATCCGAGATACTAGAAAGGATAGCATTCCAAAATGTAATAGATTTTGTAAATCAGGATAATAATTTTGAGTTGGCGAAAGTATTTCAGTGTTTAAAATGGAAATAGGTATTCTAAAATACCAAATACACACGTAATATGTGCTTACATTTAATTATGTAAGGCATGATTTGAAAGAACATTACCCAACTGAAAGATTTGATATGTGGTTATGAGGTGTTCTAACAAATTACTCGCCAACTGGTTCAGAGAAAACAATAATCGAAATTTAAGCAGTAATCATTACTATTATATTACATTACCATTATACTACCAAAGACAACGAAATGAGTGGAACGATCTTTTTTATATTTGTGTGTTTATTTACCACTTCGAAATCTTTTTCATTATTTTAACGAATTGAAAGCAGAGAATTTAGTCATCTACTCTTGTACCTTCCGGTAGAGATGAAGAATACTTGATAAATGACACGCAAATATTATCAAACAAGTTTTTTGTTTTAGTTTTTAGAAAGAAATTTTAAATTAGATACTAACAAAACTTTACTTATTAATTTTACCCCGACACAGAGAAACATATCACACAGTTTCCTTATAACACATATGTGAAAAACTGACGTGTTTATATTATACTCTGTAGAGATTGAGAAAAAGTGTAAACTATCGTACATTACAAACGTATTATTTCGCATTTCGCGATAAAATCTTATTTAAAGTATGGTATTGTTCTTTAGAGGAATAGTATTTCGAGCGAGAGGGGTTTTCAGCATCAAAAAAGAGCTATCCGAAATATGGCAGGTGTATCGCAGCATAATTCTTGTCGCTGTTTATTTAGACGGTTAGAATTGCTGATATTACCTTGCATATTCATATTAGACATATTAGTTCTAATTAAAGGTATGGAAGTACAATTACAAGCAGAATAAAGACTTCACGTAATTACTTTACGTAACCTGCAAACGATTTTACAATTCCAAAACATAATTCGACTACGTTTGAGGACAATCTAAAATATATTGGTATTAAACTTTGCAATAATTTAGATGTTTCAATAAAATCGTTAAATACCGTATCATTTAAAACAGAAGTAAAAAAAAATTGTTACCATTCAGTAGCTTTTATTCTGTTAATGAATACTTCACTTACTAATGTATGTACATATGCGCGTATATCAATGTAAGCTTCTCCCGTCAATAGTCTCTAAAGTTGATGTAATAGGCAGTTGTACTTGTCGAGGTGAATTTTTCTTTTCTAGCTCCGAATTTATGGTTTTCTTTTTTGTTTAACTTATTATTCTTTAATATTGTTGTTTTTCTGATTACTCAATACCTGTAGTGAATATATTGTATTGTACACCGAGTAATAATATGTACATTATTATTCCTATTAGTATTACTATTATTATCTAGCCTTGTACAGAACATTAGTAACATTAGCATTCTTTTTTAATTGTTTTTACACTTGCACTCAAGAATTATATAAGCGCCTTCTCACGGTGAGTGATCAGTAAAGTTATCCACAGACTCGTGTTTATTCGTCTCATGAGAATGGATTCGTGTTGCCTATCGTTTCCTACCCTGTCTAGTCTAACTAATTCCGTGAAGGGCACGAAAAGTGGCGAACTTTAGGATTCGACAGATTTTCCAGGTGGCATTATGAAATATGTTATTATGATTGTATGTCCATTGCATATCGGAATGCATTCTCGAAAATAATTTAATTCTGCATCAAAACTTGTTGTTTGTTGGTGCTCAGTTTCTGATCATTTTCTTGGCCACCGTATTGGCCAGTACATAAACAAAATAATATTAAAAGACTTAATCAGGACATACTTAATGACTTTATACGCTAATTGCAGTTTGGTGGAATTAGATTTGGCAAAATGAAATCCACAACTATAACATTCATAGTCAGGATACAATTTAAATAAACCCTATTCTGAAATTTTTACAACGTTCGCAGGTCCATATGACCGTAATACAACATCGACGTTAGCCGGTCTCATTTCCAGGTTCATCAGCGTGTGCACCTTAATTACTCTTTCCATTTATCTCTGATATAATTATTTTTGTTTCTCTTTTTTTCCCGTATTTGTCCTCGCCATAGATGAGAAATTATCGGAGGTCAGAATGACCATAATTAACTTGATCAGTTTACTAAAGCCGCTGATGGAATTTACGTGTAAAGCAGATTTCATCGAATGACGATTTTAATTAAAAACTACGCCAGGATTTACGTAAATTAAAGCAACTGAGAGCCTTGTGAGCTGTTGATCATCGTAACGTTAATTTGTAGCTTGATGCTACCGAGAATCTATGGTTTAGAACGAATCAAGCTGAAACAAAAAAGTAATTGCATCTATATAATTCATTTGAAATATTACCAGCAACTTTTGAATTTGTATATACGTTGTGCAAGCTCTTTTGGGTTCGCTTGTTTACTTTCCCAATATAAATAAAATATCCTTGGCTAATTACTAAATACATGATTGAACTGAAATATTTTCAATAATCTAAGACTTCTGAATATGACTGAGGTAGCTGGAACTTTGTTATTGTAAGTAGAATATCCTATGTATTGTTACATTTTTGAATTTCTAGATCAATTTTAAGTTTTGTTTGATTAAACAACCTTAACTTTCGGACACACTGCATAATGTTTTCGGAAAAGTGATTCGGATTATAATCCTACTCTATACGGTCAACAGCTCTGCAAATTGTCAATTTTCCAAGCTAAACAGCTTTACAGTTATAAAAGTTCAGATGCATTCACCCATCTGTCAGAAATTTTCAAAAAATTCAAATATTTGAAATATGATTAGAAACAACAACATACTTGTTTTATCCGTACAACCGGAATTTAATATATTTTAGTTCAATAGTACATGTGGGCTTTAGTATACTGCCTAGTTTTCAGAACTTTCCCTGTATACTCTTTCATCTATCGATCGATGCAGTTCCTCCTGAGAGATTATTAAGTAAAATATTTTAAATAACGTAACGGTTCTTGTTAGCTTATAGCGAACTTTGGCATCATAACTCTTGCAAAACTTAAAATTGGTACGACATGCAAACTTATTTTGTACGTACTACAAAATAAGTTTGCATGTCGTAAATAAGTACTTTTTTTATCATACGTTCACTGGAGAACGGATATGAATGAAAGGGTTAAATTGATATCGTTAAATAAAGTTTGCTTAGGATAACTATTGACTTTGTTAACTCAACTATAGTTTGAATCAACAAGATATTTGTTTGAGAGATGGATTAAATTCACTTCTTTATTTCAGTCATTTTACTCTAAAAGTTAACTTATATATCTTTTCAACATAGCACACTAATACTGTTGTCATAAAGTCAATCAATTTTATGCTGAAGTATTTTATAGTTACTTGTTCGGCTACTGCGAAATTTCAAAATAACATCTATGTGATTTAATGCTGCCAAACATATGTATGTATCTTTCAAATGGTTCTTTAAAACACAGGAAAAATGTTTGTATTGAATGTATTGTATCACCTTATATTGCTGGTAGTGCATTTCTTGCAACTAAAAATGTACATATGGGCAAAGAGTATATTTGTTTAGATATTATTCACGCAGCACATCTGGAGAAATCGTACGGAAGCTCAAAGAACATATCAGTTCGTATACTACACGTCGTAGACACATCACATCTACTTACTCGGTTAATAAACGGACTGATTGACATGTGATTACGTCAAGGTGGATAGAGGGTAAGCCTGGGTAGAGAGATAATGGATCCATCGTGCGGGCATCAGTCAGAATCGGGACGAAAACACGAAATTGCATTCAATCTATTTGTTTCCAGGAGATCCCTTGTCGTCCCGATCTCAACAGAATACACACGAACTCCGAATGTACCAATTTATATTAGAAAGTATAAAAGGAAAATCTATTTTCCTCGGATCCGTCCCCGACTAGGTAAAAGTCCCGAATGGAGAGCGAAGTGCGCTATTCGCTCCATCGATATAGTAATTATATTAGAACGGGTATATGCTTCCTTTTTTGTATCCAATCTAAACGTTTTAAACGTGATTATTTGGAATAATTTCTGAGCTCTGATCGAGGAAAGAAATGATTGAATAGGTTTCTTTTGATAAGCACAGCCAACTTAATTAGATTTGCTACAACCAATAGCGTCTCCTGTTCTACTCTTTTATTAGCTTTACTTCATGTAAATGTAAACAATATAAAATGGTTTTCAGGGTTATATTTTCCAATTTGTTGCACATTACATCAACATTTTTTGAGATGTCTCCATTTGCATAGAGCTTGTGATGGTGTGAATATAAGTGAGATACTGAATTACAAAAGCTCTTCTTCTATTTAAAAATTGCATGTAAATGCAAGTTAAAATTAATTATATCGGAATTACAAATAAAAAATGTGTTTTGAAGGGATTTGAAGAATTACACAGTTTACACAGTTATCAAATGTGAGAACAGGAAGGTCGTAACTTTTTGTGAAAAAGCAAATAAAGAAGCAACAATTTAATGGAGAAAAAGTTGAAAGGAGAGTATAATTAGTTTTGATTTTAATAAAGGTGTATTCTTTTAAGCACTTAATATCTGTTTACTTTGATTTTTTTTTGCAAATTTCAGGTCTGCCTAGTTTTACTTCTTTTCGAATTTTCCCGAAAGACAAAAAGTGAGGTAGATGATCTGGTGTTTGACGTTGAACGTTTGAAGTTGACGGCAATATACTCCAAAAACGTAATAAAGCTATCGGGTTTTATTCGTTCGTTCAAAAGGTCGAACAAGGCGGCCTTCTTATATTAGATACTAGGCAATGTTGCAAATTACTAAAATATAAAGCTATAAGAAGTACAAAAAATGTGGCATACAGCAGTGCTTAAATGAAAAGGTTAATTATATCTATAACATTCACCGAAAGTAGTAACTGCATAATGTATGAAATATGTTGGAACTAAAAAAATATGTAAACATAACAAGAATATGATACATTGAAACACTTGTTCAAATTCAGGACTAAATTATTTGCCTCACACTCATCATCAGGACCAGATTCTCTTGAAAAAGTGTGGCAGCATAATTCAGTTCTGGGCTTACACAATAGCTGTCGTGGATTAAAATTCACAAGACCAGTATTCGTTATGGAAAACATAATTAGTCCTTCCATCAAGCTAAATGTATGAAGGTTTCGGCAAGTTAGATGAGAATGCCATGTGATCGATGAGTTCACAAACGAGTAGAAAAAGCAGAATACTCAAGAGAATTCAAACAGCTCAATACGGTAACAAAGTGACAATAGGTTTACCAAAAAATTTTCGCATACTGTACAGAAAAAGGAACTACAGAAAAGACACTTGCATTGTACTTATTACCAAACTGCTGCCCAACAATGCGATGTTTTTAAATAAATATATTGATACTTTTAATTGTTTATACTACCCTGTTTCAAAGCTTAGTAATAAAGGATAATGTTGAGCTAGTGTTTGATTTTAACTAATTTTAGCACAGTTTCGAAGTAGCTACATAAATGAATAACCAAAAAATAATGCTAAGATAGCTTAGTTTCCTCATGGTATTAATGGAATAATTCACAGCAAACGCAATAAAAGGAGAGAGAGAAAAATACACTAACACACGGACATGTTTCTGCCTACCCGGCGTCATCAGCGTGGTTTCGAGAGTACTTTTCATATCTCTACCTTCTATCGCTGTTGCCTCACAGTTAATACCACAACATTCAAAACGACAAACACGACATTTCTTGGCGCCCTCTAGTGCCAAAGAAACGCATGCCTGCCGTTCAGGAAGTAGCGACATAAACCGGGTACTGTTCCCCAAGCCATCCCTCGAGCAGTTCACATGACTGCCAAACACGAGATGGCGATGCTGGTAGCGCTTTGGGAAACCGTACATGTGAATATTCCGACAGGCTTACCATGATGTATATAAACAGAACACATCAGAAAATGCATAGAAACAATAACCAAAAAATAATGCTAAGATAGCTTAGCTTCCTCATGGTATTAATGGAATAATTCACGGCAAACGCAATAAAAGGAGAGAGAGAAAAATACACTAACACACGGACATGTTTCTGCCATGAGGAAGCTAAGCTATCTTAGCATTATTTTTTGGTTATTGTTTCTAGGCATTTTCTGATGTGTTCTGTTTATATACATCATGGTAAGCCTGTCGGAATATTCACATGTGCGGTTTCCCAAAGCGCTACCAGCGTCGCCATCTCGTGTTTGTCAGTCATGTGAACTGCTCGAGGGATGGTTTGGGGAACAGTACCCGGTTTATGTCGCTGCTTCCTGAACGGCAGGCATGCGTTTCTTTGGCACTAGAGGGCGTCAAGAAATGTCGAGTTTGTCGTTTTGAAAGTTGTGGTATTAACTGTAAGGCAACAGCGATAGAAGGTAGAGATATGAAAAGTACTCTCGAAACCACGCTGATGACGCCGGGTAGGCAGAAACATGTCCGTGTGTTAGTGTATTTTTCTCTCTCTCCTTTTATTGCGTTTGCCGTGAATTATTCCATTAATACCATGAGGAAGCTAAGCTATCTTAGCATTATTTTTTGGTTATTGTTTCTAGGCATTTTCTGATGTGTTCTGTTTACATAAATAAATGTTTATTCTTTATATTTGGTAAACTCATTGATGTTGCAACTATATTCTTACATGGCATTTGCATTATCTATTCGAATCTATCGAATTAATTTATATTAAATTATTCATCAGTCTTGTGAAAGCAAGGAATATTCTGTATGTTGAATTTACAGAATGATTAAATTTTAGTACCAAGTACAACGATTACACATGAGTATAATAATTAAGGTTCTTACATTTCTTTTGGCGTTATGCAAGATGTTTTCCTAGATCACTCATATTTGCTCCTAGTTAAACAATGCAAACGATTTGTTTTGAAAATAGTAAAATATAAGATCAATTTTGATAAAATAGCAACGATTCTTTGCCCTATTTTCTTTTCCATTCGTATCAGAATGTCACGTAAAAGCTTACGTACGTATGTATTTGTATCCTACCTTCGAATACTCGTGATCCTGAAGAAATGTTCGTGACGCAGAACACTGAAGAGTCAATAAAATTTTTGATTTGTGAATCCTCTTAAAATACAGGCTACTATTTGTTAGGTTGTCTTACTGTAGCGATTATTCAACTAATGTATTGACTAGTAAACTGTAATTGCGTATTTTTTTCATACTATAAATTAAGTAATTGAAATCTTTTGAATTTCTTCTTATCGGTATACTTGACTTAGGAACGTTCGACTGTAATTACTTGTTACAGATATCTGTCTATAACTGCTTTAAATGAATGAAACGGATTAGCCTCGAGAAATTTATTGCTTCATTCTACTTCTTGTTTGGTATTTGCACTAATCATTCTTTATTTGCTGGAATTAAGTCGATTGATCTCAGTTCCAAATACGTCATGGTCATGCAATTTCCGTATCCTCATGTACACAAACATAATTCTTCGTTGATTGAAACTATGCTGGACTCGATTGGTTTAGCGCTATAAATCACTAGTTCTAATCAGTATTTTCCTTTTAATTTACTGCAACGGATTCCAAACACGAACGTTATAAAAGCGTAGCGACGGCGCGTGTTTTGTTTTGTGCTAGTTTAGAATTATTTCGGTTCAAAAAAAGGAATGGCACATAGTTCAACTATAAATTCTCCAATGGCGGATGTTTGTTATAGCAGGAAGCCCGGACAAGACCTGTTTTGTTGTTATAAATCACACTTAAATTTACGCGTTCGATCGGATTAATGTTCTTTGGTATTACTTAGGTACTTATAGCTCGCATTGACAAAGTTTGGACAAACACTATATATCCAACTGCTGAACTAGATTAGAATTAAAACTTTGCCAGCACTATCGAAGTGTAACTACTTTTCAGACAACTATAGAGAAGAGTTCAATTATAAAGATACAAAGTTTTAGGGTTACAAATATTTGTGTCTCTTTCTTCTTCATAGGATACCCGATGCCCGTGAGTTTGATAAATGTGTGTTCTGTGACTAGCAATTGCAAAGGAACTCAAATTATGCTGACATACAACGTTAAAATTTAAACATTCACTTTTTTTTTTAATTAGATCTATGCGTCTATTTTTCCAGGTTTTTTTTCAGCGAAACCTATGGCAACAGCCAGAGTATTCGCGTTATGTGCTTGAGGATTAATAAAATACCAAAATCCTTCATCGGCATATGGTAAAACCACATTCATTGGTTTTGAAGCGTCATTGCTTGTTTTTTTTGCACATCATACACACTTGTATACAGGATATATATCGTGAGGACATAAAGCATTGAATAAATTCATTACAAAAAATAGATTCACTTTACGAAAAATCACTGGGGAAGTCAATCTTATTTTTATTTTCCAGATATTTTAAAATATTTTATTATACAGGATGACCCAAAAAAGGAAGGCACAAGTCAACTTATTTTTTTTTTTTTAATGAAGTATTCTGTATTTACACAGGTTTAGAATTTTTGCAAAAGAAACAACGAAAAGCTGACATTCTTTACTAAAAACTTATAAATTTAAAAGGATGTTATACCTAATTAATTTGAAAAAGTTTGATACATTGGAGAGATAATAATTACTAATAAAAGTTGTAAAAAGAAATCCGAAAAGAACGAAAATATGACAAAGTATAATAACAATAATAATTTATGATTTTAGAATTGAGGTCGGCAGATCAGCTATTGTCAACATTATGTTGCCTAGCAAGGAGCTAATTGTATCAGACTGACGTCAAAAAAAAAACAATTTGACATTTTCTATTAGGCGATAAAAGTAAATTGTCAAAACGCTTGCATATCCTAATATTTCTTAAGTTAAATTGTAAGGTATCTGGTATCGCTGGATTCATCTTCCGATTATCAATGCGAAGGCGTAAGAATATACAAGATGTTCTGTTTAAAATAAGCGAGTTGAAATCGCTTCTGGCGACACTGGAAATATAATTCAACTCGTGTTAATGCATATATGAAAAACAGAAGTCGATATACTTTTTCTAGAAACGCTAGAGTCAGTCGTGCAAAAGTCATTATAGGCGATATGCCTGACTATATATATATATATGTATTTAAAGGTTTTTTCCGCTTTTATAATAATGAATTAAGACAATTAGTGAAACAAGAATTTAAGCAAAATATGTACATATTAGTATAAGTACATCAGTTAGAAAATAGACCTCAAGGATATATTTTCATTGTATTATTACGTATAATCCCTACTTCAAAGTTTATCCAGACGATCCTTTCTTGTTATTTTGTCGAGTGAAATTTTATGAAACGTTTCATGTTAGAGCAAATTGGAGAGCTCTTGCGAGTTCATCGAATTAACATCTGATTTTTCCAATTTCTTGTTATAGTTTTTCAATTAAAGACCCCCTCCTTCAGCGACGATCGCAGGCGGGTCGGAAGACTTCTTTTTTTGCGTGCTAAGAATGACAATTCGCGTTCACTGTCGCATCGTCATTGAAGATGCCAATTTACCAAACGTCGGCTGACAAGTTCGTTCCTTTGTTCGAAGCTCACGAGTCATATTGTGAAGGGTCCTTGACAGTACGCGATCTGTCCAATATAGTAATGTAACCGCCAGACCGATGGATAAAAAGAACTAACAGAGACATGAGGAGTCTGTGTGGTCCATATATACATGTACTATGCAGGATGAAAGTCAAACACTAAAGGTGGCTGCCACAATATATAATGCAAAACTATATTGGAACGACGACGGAATTCCGTGAGTGGATAGCAGCACTTAAACCTAGGCTGACCGATGTCATTACTTCGGAAGTACGGTGGAATTTCGATATTAAAATCATATGCGAATACCATGGAAATTATTTTCAAGGTGGAGAATTCCAATTATGCTACATGGAAAGTAAATCAACTTCAAAAAAATTCTTTTAATTTCAAATCAAGGCGCTGACAGCAATGCACGTAGATTGCATCCCAGCTTGTTACTTCTTTTCCCACTCACAATTCCACACACAGATTAAAAACAATATTCAGTATGCATACTGAATGCAGAGTTAATACAATACAAAACAATAAAATACATTAAAGCACGAAGCACCGGTATATTGTATAATATTTTTGTGCGTTAGGTAGTTATGTAGGGCAACAACCATTGCATGAAATTAATTGCAACATATTGAATGAGAATAGAATCTATAAGCTAAAGAGGGAGTGCATTTGATTTAGATTCAATTCTAGAGATCTTACGGTATTATAGAAGCGATAGTGCTCTAGAAGCCTTTTAAGGGTCTATGAATTTATTAATAATTTATTATTTCACCAATAAGTACGAACACCGTGGCTTATATTATGCTCTGTAAAAATCAGCCACTCCAATCGATATTGAAAAAAAGTAAGCGGAGCACTATTTAATTAATGCAACTTTTCATTTGCATTGACTCTAAAGATGGGCCTATTTAATTTTAGTAATACATAGCTTTGTATAACCGCTTTTTCTATGAACTCGTTGTTACCAGCTTTTTAGACGTTGAATGTTGTTGCCGCCTAATGCATTGAAAGTCTTCCTGCTCTTGAACCATGTTAGAAATGTAATTTTTTAGTCGGAAATAATATGACCGCCAAACCGAATATTGCTGAGAATAAGAAAATCCAGTAGGCCGTGAAAAGCCAAACAAATTGTTGCTTGGGGCAGCTCCCTGTCAGTTGAAGTTTAGTTGCTGTATTTGGGTTAGATAGAAGTTTTTAATTTTTTTATGTTAAAGTAAGTGAAAAAAATTAAGTAGACATCATTTTCGAAACATGATTTATTTCGATTTCAAAAAAAGGAAAAAATACGCGTTCAAGAGTGCAAAGATAGCTTAGATACAAACTTTAGTGAAAAAGTAACTTCTGTGGCTACAACTTATAGATGGTGTAAAGATCCTGTAGCGAGAAAGAAGCTCTATTTTTGCTACTGCTAAGAACATAATTGAAGAGGACAATAGAGCCTACGTATGTTTGTAATATTGTTCAAGATTGAACCTTCAGCAGTTAAAAAAAAACATTTAAAAAAAGTTGTCAGACGTTTTGTGCCACTTCAGTCTTCTGACTTTCAAAAAGCGAAGCGTAAAAGAATTTGCCATGAATGTCTTCAAGGATGGCGCTCATCAATTTTCCCTGAAATATGCAGATGACGAAACATATATTCTGTTCTTT
This sequence comes from Oryctes borbonicus, assembly GCA_902654985.2. Taxonomy (NCBI): domain Eukaryota; kingdom Metazoa; phylum Arthropoda; class Insecta; order Coleoptera; family Scarabaeidae; genus Oryctes; species Oryctes borbonicus. Next base: position 473,136 of record LR736925.1, on the reverse strand, counting down.
TAATGAGTGGGTACGCTAACCTACTCATTAAGAGAGTCGTGCATGAGATGCATGAAGATGAAGAAACGCCAACAATAACAAAGAAGCAGTGAGCTATTAGAAAGTTACGCTGATACAAAGGATTTTTAAACCAAAGAAATTAATTTTGTAAGCATATTACTTTGCTTAAGGCAATAATATATATCATGTAATATTATGTAATATAACAACGAAAGACATTTTTCTTTTGGATTATTCCTTCAATTTAAAGTACAATTACTTTTTTTGAAAGAATATATAATTAATTCAAAAAACCTATAGGTTTGAAACAAATCTCATAATTTCCTTAAGCGAAAGCTTATTTTCTGCCGTTTAAACAAACATTTACTCCTATTGAAACACCATAAATCTTCCATGTTACGCATGAAGTATTTAGCAAGGAAATATCCTTATACTTATTAGCTGTTACAGCACGTAAGAGAAATTATACAAGTTAATTCAAACTTCGTTCCAATACCTCACTTTCGGGTTTAATTAATGTTTGTTAATTAGCTCCGCTAAACATTAATACTTAATTATTTGCATGCCATGTTCGTTTTTGTTCTCTACTCAATTACTTTAATTCGAGCTGGTCGCTGACAAAAATCGTTAATTTTCTAAAGGCAATATAGGCTGGCTAATCTCGCTTTATCATTAATGAGGAAACAGATATCCTAACGGCTTTTTAATCGCAGCAATATTGTTAATGCAAAGTCATCTTGGCCGGATGAAAATTGGTCTCGAATGAAAACCAGCACATCTTTTTTTTCCGATTAGAATTTAAAACACGAATGAACGATAGCTTGAAATAAAAGTAAGATCGTGAACGCGATGAGGAGGCGATGCGGTGAATTGATTGGTGTGGACGAATCCGGTTGAAGCGGAGGGAGAGGGGGCACACCGGATAATATCCCGATATTTCTCTTTAATCATACCAGTTCTTAAGTTCGAAATTACTTCCTTTCGTCTATGAGAGGGAGAAAGAAGGATAGACTAATCAAATTGCTCATTAAATGATAAGGTTTAATATCCTGAATTAAGCTGATGAGTGGAAAACTAAAAGAAGCTTATAAAGTCATTTCGAGGACAGAACCTTATGAGGCTCGATGTAATCAGTTAAAGACGTCAAGTAAATATTATAGTTGAGATGCGAGAGACTGTGGATCGACGACGGTTGCTCACATTAATTTTGTGATGTAGAGATGCGTTTTCTTCTTTTCTGTCATGTAAGGTAAAATGTTTACTTGGCAAAAAGCGATATATATATATATATATATATATATATATATATATATATATATATCGCTGTGTTTTACTTATTTTTTATGATTGTTACATCATTTAAAAGATCGCGAGCTCTGTCATAATTGTTGGTGGTTATAATACGCCTGGTTTGGTGATTGCATTCTTATTTCACGAGAAAATTACAGATAAGTATTAACCTAGCGCTTATTTGCTCCCTTTTCCTTCCTTGCTTGTTTTTCTGCAAGTCGATATATATTTGTTGTACTTTCAATATACAGTGGAGGCTATAATTATATTGCCGAGGAATCGATATTTACTTTTGTTTATTTCCCGTATTCCTTAATTTTTCTTTTCCGCGGCCTTCTTGTGTGTTTTTGTGAGCCACCAAGATAGGCCCCTTGTTGTGAAGCGTATCCCTGTGCTTTCCTATTCTCTATTTGTTGTTTTCCTTTTAAATTTATTCGATCTAAAATGAATACCCGTTGCTGTGTCTGTAGTGGCGAATTGACACCTGAAAAAGGAGTATCGTGTGATATGTGCCGACAGCTTGCCCATACAACATGTTTCGAATTATCAAGATCTGAAGCTCAATGTTTGAGGAACAAACATAGAAAAATCACATTTTATTGTGATAACTACTCTGGTTTTAAACAGCAGCTTAAAAATTTGAACCAATTAACAGCTTTGGTACATGATCTCCAACATGAGGTGGAAGCAGTTAAGGGAGAAGTGGGCATGAACTCTGGGGAAAAGCGAGCTGGTGTTTTTGAGGTGGAGAAGATAGTTCAGGAGGTTTCGGAGAGGAAGAGGAGGAAGAATAATATCGTGCTGTGTGGTGTGCCGGAGGCAACTGTTGGCAATGGTGACAATCGGTCTTCTATTGATTCTCTTGCAGTGAGAAGCATCTTATCGGTATTCGATGTGCCAGTTGATAACCGACAACCAATTAGACTGGGAAAATATGATCCATCATAATCCAACAGAAAAAGACCTATAAAAATTGCTCTATCTAGTCAAGACGATGTTAGTGAGAGTAATGAAAAATTTGGGGAAACTGAGGAATGTTGATAGGTTTAAGACTATAGGAGTTTCAAAAGACAAAACACCACAGCAACAACATTTATATAAAAAAGTTAAAGATTAATTAACAGCTCGTAACGCTGCTGGTGAATTGAACATTGAAATAAAATATTTTAATGATGTGCCGAAAATTGCTAAATACTCCAGTTCTTTAAACTAAGTTCGTCCAACAGGATTCCCATTACCGTGAGGTATCAAAACACTCGAGGCATACGCACGAAGACTGAAACGATTTATTCTTCGTAGGGTGTTGTGGATGTAGATATTATATTACTCATCGGAACCTGACTCAGTGAAGATGTTAATAACTCTGAAATATTTGTCACTTCTTATAATGTATTTAGAGAAGATAGAAAATTCGCTCAGGTTGGAAGGACTAGGGGCGGAGGCGTTCTCTCCGCATTTACAGATGCATGTAATGCTGTACTTATCGATGCTGATGTTCCTGCAAGACTAGCGCCGATTATCGACTTAACTTTGTGTAGATGTAGATTTAAATACTCACCGGTTTTTATAGCTACCATCTACGTGCCTCCCGATGTGGATTGTGAAGTTTTTGAGACGTTCCTGGACGCACTGAGTCTACAACTGCCAAATAAACAAGTACTTATTGTTGGAGATTTTAATGTTCCCAATTTTAATATTTCTGATGCTAGTTAGACATTTTATGGAAGTTCTTAATCTGCGCCAAATTAACGGGGTCACTAATTTAAATGGTAAGCTACTCGACTTGATATTTGCCAACTTGAATTGTGATCTGGAGGTTAATCGTGATATGTCTCCACTGGTACCGGAAGATCCACATCACCCAGCTCTTGCTATTATCCTATACTGTTCTACTGCACAATGGACATCTAATTTTCAATCAAATAACAATGTTCGTTATAACTATCGTAGAGGTGATTTATTAACGCTCTACTTTGAATTAGCAAACTTTGACTGGTCTTTCCTCTTGGAGCATAGTGATGTCAATGTAGCAGTGAATGTTTCTTATGAGACATTGTATTCCATTATCGATCGTTCTATACCTAAAGTTAAATTTGTTGGACGTCACTATCCTGCATGGTTCACGGACAATATCAAGCAATTAATTAATACTAAGTAACACTACATTAAAAAAATGGAAAGCATCTAGATCAATGGCCTATTATGATGAATTTAGCAGACTTAGACGGCTGATTAAGAGGGATGCTCGTTTGGTGCTCGTCTATAAGATGATATTGTAAGTAATCCAAAGAAGTTTTGGACATTCATCTCTAGCAAAGAATCTACGTCTAGGATTCCTGGGGTAATGATTTATGTAAATGAAGAACTTAGTCAGCCGTTAGACATCGTGTACAAATTCGCTGAACATTTTTCCAAACCATTTTGTGCAAGTGCCAGTGTAGTAACAGTTCCTTTTAGTTATTATCCCACTTTCAATGTTGGAACCATTTATGAAAATGATATTAGAGTGAGTGCGCAGCGTCCTAAACCTGATATGACTGTTGGTAATGATCCCATACCACGTTTCCTAGTGCGTGACTGTGCTTCTGTATTCGCCTCTCCACTAACTATACTGTTTAATCTAATTCTGCCAACATCTTAATTCCCTGATGTGTGGAAAATAAGCAAAATTATACCTGTATTTAAAAAAGGTAACCACTCTGACGCATCTAACTGTAGACCCATAAACATCTTATCAAACTTTGCCAAGATTCTTGAACATATATTGTTTACTAAAATCTACATTAATGTTCAATCATACATATCTGAACAGCAACACGGATTCATAGCTTCAAGATCAACCGTCTCAAACTTGACAAATATTACTCAATTCATTTCATCTGCAATTAAATGACCACAATTTACTTCTTGCGAAACTGGACTATATTGGTTTCTGCCCTTCATTTCTAAAGTTAATGTCTTCTTACCTCAACAACAGATCTGGTTATGTATTTTATAATGGGCTTTCATCTGAGCACTTTCTTATATCCTCTGGCGTACCTAAGGGATCAAACCTTGGTCCCTTATTATTTAACATTTTTTTGAATGATCTGCTTCTGAAATTAAACTGTGAGTTACTTGCATATGCAGATGATCTAAAAATATATAGCGTAATTAATACAGAAATGAATTGCGTGAAACTGCAGCCAAATCTTTCACTTATTGATGAATGGTGTAAACAGAATAGAATCTCCCTGAATATTGCCAAGTATTCAGTTGTATCTTACACTAGATGTATTTCTCCGGTATTTTTAAACTATCTTCTAAGCACAGAATCTATTATCAGAAAATTTGAAGTTTCGGACTTGGGGTATTATTTGATTCACAGGTTACTTTTTCTCAACAAATAACAACGCTTTGCTTGTCAGCGTCCAGATCTTTAGGTTTTCTTATACGATCATGTAAGTCTTTCCATAATATATCTGCAATTAAAACTGTTTATTATGCTACTATACGTAGTAAACTAGAATATGCATCCCTGGTATGGTTTCCCTACTACATTAATCAACAACTTTCTGTTGAAAGAATTCAGAGAAAATTTCTCAAATATTTGTTTTTTAAGATCACTGGTGTGTACCCTGAAAGAAATGTAGATTACATTATTTTGTTAGATCATCATAATGTTGAAAGTTTATCTCACCGCCATGAGCGATGTAGTGCCACAATCATGCTTAAATTGCTACAAAACAAAATTGATTCTCCATCCTTGCTTGCTGTGGTTAATTTTAATGTCCCACCGCATAGTACTAGATATCGTGCTATAATTAATACACCGAGGTCTAGGACGAACATTATGATGAAGTCTCCAATTTACGTTATGTCAAAGAACTTTAATGTCTTCTTTTCCAATTATTTGGAACTGTAAGTTATTTATGTTTGTTAGTACTAAGGTTTTTGTATTCTTGTATTGCTATTCTGCTCGTTTGTTTATTCTTTGTAGCAATTACGATACTGCACATGTATTTTTTCTTTTTTTATTAAGTTGTCTTGTAATTGGCTTTCGCTGTTGGACGAATAAAGTTATTGTTATTATTATTATTATTACTTCTATTGAAAGCAGAAGTAGTTAGTTTCGACAATGAATTTTCTCAAGGTCTGAGAAAAACAAATTTTCAAGGAATACCTTTTAATATCCTAAGTTAACGTATAAAAAAAAGTTGGGACCTCTATAAGGAGCACTTTTCCAAGCTTGAGTTAAATAATTCTAAAATCCTTGACTTAAATGTTTTGATTTTACCTCTAAAAGTTCAAATACGAATGACTAATTGTAAACGAAATGTCATTGACAGTATGTGCCATTTTAGGTTAAGTATTTAATAAGAAGGTTTAATCTCAATATCGCATTTATTATCCGTTTCGACATGAATTCATGAGATCGAGGTTTACGAGCACTACACTGTTTGAGTTCACAAAGCAATGCGTAGATCATGAGATATTGTTATCTAAACTTGATTATTACGGTATCAGAGGTATTGCGGATAGATTACTATTAGTGACTTACCTTACAAATAAGAGACAAACAGTCTGTATTGTACATGGCAATGATTTACATCACACAACATCTAGTTGTACTGGTTATACGTTAGTCAACTATCCAGACGACACAAATCTTCTCATGCGTGGCTAAAATTCTTCACATTCAGTTTCTGAATGTAGTAGGCCTTTTGATGACTTAACACAATGGTATGAAATAAATAATTAACACTAATTGTTGACAAATCTGCATATCTAATATTCAACACTACCAATTCTAAATTGTTTTATTAGAATTAGTAGTGTTGAAAAGTTCTGTTAAATTTCTGGGAGTTCATTTGATGAGCATCTATGATGGAATAAGCACATCGATAACCTGTGTTGTAAATTAAATTCAATCTGCTACGGTATTCGTAAATTAAAATACACTGTTGAAACCTGAGTTTACTCTGAGTTGCAAGATTCGGCAGTTGTGGCATTGTATTATGGGGATAGAGTACGAACATTGGTAGGGTTTTTGTTGACAAAAGCGAATCATCCGAATAGAATCGAAATAAAAATTACATTTTTCCTGTTCATAGTAATTGTATAATTCCATTGAAATCCTTGCATATATATTTTGCAAAATACATTTAGTACGTATTCAGAACTATTACAAACTTAAAATTTCCTAAATAGACTTTTTCGCTTTTGCGTTTGATGACTTTTTGATAGAGATGTATATAAGTTGGTAGAGACTGCACGATTTGAACGAGGAAAATATGTACTTCACATTATAAACTAAAGGTTATTGCAGTTTTTTTGGTAACAGATACTTTTATATAATGTTCGTACGTTACACAAAGGGCGTTATTACCCTATTTCTTATGGTCAGTTAAGCAATGTGTTTTTTAGTTTCTTATATTCGGGTGATAAAGAACGAAGCTATGGCTTAAAATGTAATAATAACAATACATTTGTCCAACAGGAATACAACATAAAATTACCATATGGTAGATTGCCACATGAAGTAATAGGTTGGTCTTGGGTGTTGGCATTCTGAAAGTAAACACAGTAATCGAGGAACGCTAAAGCATATAGTTGACCAAAAGGAAGGACAATGAACTGTTGTTAAGTAACTTCTGTAGGTTAGCGCTACATAGCTGGTGCTCATGATTTAGTGAATCCATTTAATGTCTACAAAGTAGATCATGGTGAAATATACCCTAATCCGAATAAGTTCCATTGATTTTCCGTGACAAAGCTTCAGGAAATTGTATTTGTTCAACTGGAAGTCGTACAAAAAAGTGTTTTTTGTAGTAAGATATCATTAGTGTCGCGAAGTTCTCATGAGAGGTCCCATTTTTTGAAGTGAATAAATAAATACTTTCTATATGGTTAGAGAAGGATAAAGATAGATCAAAAGTTATGTTTGGTTTTCAATTGAGAAATTGTATTGATACGGCTTGGTTTTAGGTTGTAAAGGACATGTAATGGCATTTGGCGGTATTTAGCAATAAGTTATTGCTCAGTGACCAACTAACCACAAAATTAAATGACTCGAGAATCGTCATCATATCGAAATATTCGATTTGCGTGTTAAATATGATTATATTAATAGGCGGGAGAGAAACCAAAAGATTCTAGTTTATACAAATGATGTCTGTGATCAAACGCGTGAGAGAAGTCAATGTACACGGCATTTATCTGTCCTTGTTCGTCCACTATGTCATTAACATACTAAGTAATGTACGAATTGCTAAATTAATAATTTTGTCAATAGGCTCGTTTTGTGCAAAGCCAGAATCTCTAAAACTTGTCATAAGATCGTCACCTAATTTGTTCTGAAATGAAGCCATAATATTCGCTACATCATCTTTACAGTTCGGACGAATGTTGAACGTTTATAATTGTGGGAGTTATCAGACAAATCCACCAAATTCAATAGAAATGCGTAATTTGGCAATTTTAATATTACAATTAACATATTGATCTTCTCTGGATTATTAAATATAAACCAGTTAGTTTAGCGGTTATATCAGATTAGAAAGTAGCTTGTAGAAATTGTTTCTGTAATTTTCCTTCGCTGCCATTACACCAATGAAGATATTACCTATTATGTGTATAAACGTATGTAGCGAAATTGAGCAGAAAACAATAGGTGCAATAAGAAATGAATAACTTTTCACACATACATAGGTATTTCTATATATGTGCTTTACATTTTTATGTCGTCAATTTCGCAAAAGCAAATTGCTTTACTTACTCCAACGCTTAAGCGACGATGGAATCCGTACAGTTACTAAATGCGTTCATTCTGTAAGATGCTTCACGGATAAGAATGAAATATTGTCGTGCCCAGAACTAAATCCAATAGACTCCCGAGTGCATAACAACCTCTTCCAATAAGTACAAGGAAAGAATACGTTATGCGTCATCAAAGCGATTTCTATTACGTATGTCTCTTCAAATGTGAAAATCCGCTATTTTCAGATTTCTTATTCTGTCTCTGAGATATCAAGAAAACCAAGTGAATGTAAACATATTTACGTAATCTCGTCGCATACAACTCCGTACTGAAACATATGAATTTTAACAAAAGACATAACAAACTTGCATCCTTACCGTACATTTTTAAGGGTACGTTCCGTGCATTGGGAGATTTATGATTCCGGTGCCAGACATGTTTCGACATCGTATATAGCCAGAAAAATGTAGTTACGCATATCATATTTTGCTGGGCGCAACGACATTTACTTTTCACAGCCTTCTACGTAGTCATAGCGCTCGGCGACACAGTTTTTCGTTTTCATATTCTACCTTACGTCGTTTCATTTTTCTTTGCTTTTTATTTCGTCGTTACAAAGACCTGAAACTTTTATCTATCTATCGTCGTCGTTTATAGAGGGGGCCGGAATCGAATTCGAATTTTCTCGATTATAAATCTTTTATAGTTTTCATTTATTTGCCGAGGAATTGACTGGAAAAATATTGCCTTGATTTATATTCACTTCACACAGGAAAGTGCTTGTGTGAAGTTTAAGGATATAAACTTGCATATCTTACAACGCGACCTCCTGCTTTGTAAGTTTTTCCCCAGATATATATAGGGCGGAAAAAAGGCATAATGTCAATTTCAAAAATTTATGATTCTTTGTGGACATGTTTTGTACCGTACGTGTTCATCTGTTCATGTGAAAGATTGCCTAAATATTGTACGATTTCTTTTGAAGTAGAAGGAGGGAATAATATTTATTTTATCTTGTACCAAAACAAAGCAGTATTAATTTGTTTCTTTAACTTTACCTAATAACTCCAGGGGGTAGGATTGGATATAACTCAATATATAATATTATGCTGTTGCTATTATTCAATAAAAGAAATTTCATAAAAAAATAAATAAGGATATATATGTAAATAATGAATACTGAAAATAGGAAGACAAGTGTTGAATAGAGTTCAGCATAAAATAATTTATTCCATGACTTTTTAAGGCAATGCGTAACGCAAACATTGCATAAAATATTGCTTCCAAAATGTTATTAAATTAAAAAAAAAAAATAAAGGGAATCGCTTTACGGTTCATATGATTGAAAAAGTTGTTTATTTATAATATATATTAAAGTTGTATGTATAAATTAAATTTTACAGATTACTTTTAATGAATATCTTTAGAAAAATAAAAATTTGTAGTATTTCGTCGCATTTTAGCAAAAAACTTATCTGGATAGCTTCTTATTTAATTTACTAAACTAGTTACTTCATTTGGTTTGAAAGACCAGTTTGTTTAGGGGAAGTAATTTCCGATAAACCGAGAATCTCTATTAAAATGTTATTGAAATGGTGTAAATTACTCGAAATAATTAACAACAAATTACACCTCTTACAACACTAAGGCGTTCAGTAACGTGACACTGAGTTTTCTCATCCTTGAGTAATATTACTTGTTGAGTTACTTCAATCTTGGTTAAATGACGCTTCATCTTATTTTTCGACACAATCAATATTAAACAAAAACGAATAGACGGCAAAATGTCACAAAATATACGCCGTTGATCTTAAAATCCATTTTGATTTTTGTATAAAGCAGCTTCATTACTGCATCACCAACAATACAAGTTGCAATATCGGTCAGTAATTACGTGACGCTACAGAGCCTGCTAAGTAGAGTTGTGATTTTGTAGAGCGTTACTAAAAATAATATAAAACAGCGAAATTTGGAGTAACATTGTGCTATCAAATGTGTAAGCTTGGCGATGATGCGAGATTGATCAGTGAAAAGTTGCAAAGAACTCAAGTTTTCGGTGGCATAAACCATATTTGAAAAATCAAGAACCATTAAAGGATGAACCCCGTTTAGGCAAGCCTGCAGCATCAAAAACTGATGAAAATATGGAACGCCCGAGAGCTCTTGTTAGGCGACTAATATTGAGGATGATGAGTAGTGAATTACATTTGAATTGTTTTACTCCTCATCAGATTTTGACTTAAGATTTGACCATGAAAAACGTGAGTGCCAAGATGGTACTAAAAAACCCCACGACTGAACACAAAAGCCATCGGAAGAGGGTGTGGCGATGAAAGCTTAAATAAGCAAATCCAAAATCAAGTCTATGCTCATTATTGGACAGCAGAAAAATTGGTCATAAAGGATTTTACAAAGGAGTTTTGAAAAGTCTTAGAAAAAGGGCTGCTTGGAATCAGATCGACACTTGGATATGATAGTGCCATTATCCGGTTCACGTTATTAGCATTGTAGCAACAAATGGAAATGATTGTACATCGAATATACATAGTAATATTGGGTGATAGTAATGGCATGTATGTATGTACCTAACTACTGTATTTCAATGCCGTTCATTTTCCTTATCGTTTCATTCAGTGTCAATCTCAAACGCCACTTTCTCTACTTCCTAGTTTACGCTTTATGTACCTCAACAAAAGAAACGTCAATTGTAATTTATTAAGTCTTTCCTCCTTTTATAAGTTTATGCAGTTTTAGCATTAGGTTGACGTAGAGCAGCTGTTGTCAAGCTGTACGGAACATTCCGTTATATCAAATTACATCAGACAGCTAAAGGGATTTAACAACAAGAATTCAATTATTTCTCCATAACCCGCGCGTCTTTGATTCGTACTTTGTCGTAAAGACAAAGATGCATATATACTCACATGCATCAGAACCAGTTGCTCTACATCAGAATGTTTCGGGACGTCAAAAGCACGAACGTTTCCCATTCTAGATTAGAACGACAATCACTGCCGCTTATAAAATACATGTGCGGATATCTAAGCGTATCTATATATATTTGTACACCTATATGTATTAATGCATGAGGTTAATGTACAGTTAGACTTGTTACACTGTTACAGTAATTCTGTTGCGTTAAGGGCGTCCAATACTCCGAAAACGGGCGAATGGATACTTAAAAAATTACTACTCTTACACAAAATTGGTATATAAACCCACGAAGTCTCATTTAAATCGGTGAGGTGTTAGTGATTTAATTATATTGTGCATATAACTTCCTTTAAAAGTAATAATAATAAACCTTTATTATCCAACAGAGTGCTCCACACAAAGGACAAAATAATAGTAAAGAAAAGAAACATGTACAGTATGTAACTAAAGAGTAAACAAAAAACTATACAAACAGAATCGCGGTAAACAAGCATTACAATGTGGTCAAGAAAAAGCAGAATCTGAGCAGTACAATGTGCTAGATAATATTTGTAAATTATTGTGGCAGATATACGGAAGCTATTACAAGAATCTCATCAAGTGAGGTAAAATTAATATCGCAATAGGGTGATATTAAGTTAAACGTGCGTTACCTAGAAATTATTGGTGAATTTAAAGATGAATTAAGACGTGCGTATTATGTATAAAAGGTAAGGCTCTGCCTAGTAGTAGAACGAGGAACAAAAAATTGTAATTGACCAAACAGTTTGGGAGAGTCAATATGGTAGTGTACTAAGTTGTAGACGAACTTTATTACTTGGTGTAGTCGTCTAGTCTAAGAGCTGATAATCATAGCCCCTCCACGGGTATTCGGGATTCCCTTCTCTTTAAAGTATATATACTTCAAATATTTTCTCTGCACTCTTTCAATGGCTAATTTATGGGAATAGTAAAATGGATTCCATATTAGGGCCCCGTATTCCAACTTAGATCTGACAAGCAGCTGTACCGTAGTATTCTGGAAGAATCTAGAGTTCCCGATTACGAAGCCCAATACTTTCATTGCTGAAAACACAATGTTGTTCATATGTATGGAAACTCATAGTCAAAATAAATTCAAAATCTTTGACAGTCGAACTTCTAGCAATGCTAGCATCATCTAGAGAGTAGTCAAAAAGGATAGGATTCATCTTTTTTGCATAGGTGACAACACTACATTTGGCAATATTGAACTGTAGATTATTTCTAATACACCGTCGGCAACCATATTTAACTGATTTTGCAAATATGTACAATCAATGTTAGCAGTTATTGACGAAAACATCGGCAAATGCACATTTACAGCAGTCAATTTGTTCAAGAAGATCGTTAATGAACAGTAAGAACAACAAAGGGCTAAAATTTGAGCTTTGTGACATCCTGATATGGCTTCAAAGAGATTTGAACTCATTATAATTCACGTACTGCCTGCGACCGGCCAAATACGAAAAATCAGAATTACAGAAACCAAAGAGTTTTAATTTATCTACAAGTAGGGCGTGGTCTATACGATCGAAAGCCTTGCAGAAGTCTATCCACTTGTCCAAGCGTTGAGGTTGCTACGTACATATTGGGTGAAAATAGCTAAGTTGGAGATGGTTGATCGTTTTTCCATAAAACCATACTGGATAGGACACACTTTTGTACATTTCCACAGATCTGGAAATGTAGCAGTCGAAAGTGCGAAGTTGAAGATTATTGTAAGCGGAGAAGTTAGCAATACCCTACAGTCAGGAACCAGAAAGCTCGGAATTCCGTCCGGAATTTTGTTCTTTAATTTCTTAATTGCTGCATCAGTCTGTTTCCATTAGTTGAGAAATACAAATATGAGAAGAGTGATGCCCATTAAAAGATGCCGCATGGTCAGTTTTGTTGGTATTAGTATATACAGTACTGAAATAAGTTGTCAAGCCATTAACGATATCCTGTGGATTGTCGTAAGTAACATTGTTGAAAACCTTAGAAGCAGGTACTCTGGAACTTCCACTCTTGCTGCGTATAAAAGACCAAAACATTTGAGGGTTGTCGGAGATTGAAGTTTTCGCGGACGAAATATATACCTGATATGCTTTCTAATTTGTTTTTTTACTAGAGCTCGCAGATATCTATACTGTACCAATGCATGCGAATTATTTGATCGTTTAGTTAATTTAATCATATCTCCCTAATCTTGAGACAGATATATTCTCAGTAGCTATTTCGGGACTGAAGTGCTCAAGAATTTCACACACAGGTTGCATCAAAGCTTCAATTCGATCCTTCGTGATCATAGACGACTCGGCCACATTTAATACAATGACATTGCACTTTCTCGCCTGTCACTCGTCAATCTCCTGAATTAAATTTTCATAGTTAAACATGCTTGCCTGCGCAGTACCATGCGACAATCGTCGCTGTTTCAAGTCACCAATCTCTTTCATAAGGCCAGCGATCATAGATTTCAATTCTCCGATTACGTCTGCCGAGCTCCCCCTGCACCAGTAGCACCTTTTGAGGCAATTGTTCTTAAATCGGCGATTGTAAGGCTCACACATGTATGGTTAAAACTAGGTTTACATATTGTACAAGCCGTTCAGGTGCCTTTCACAACGACTCTACGAATGACAAACAAGAGTACGAGGGCAGCGGAGAGATGCACCAGCAGAAACAACAGGAAGAGGAAGGAATGTTTAGAAGTTTAATAACTTATAGTTCCCAGGCAAAATGTATTTATGTAAACTCAAATTATCTTGGACAACTGTGTAGATTTAACGTTTTAACATGACAAGAAATAGAGAAACAATAAATGCAGATATAAGATTTTTGCGGCAACTTACCACGCGATTATCGCACAGTATAAAGTCAATATCAACACAAAAGTTACATCATAGGAAACAAAATTTTTCTCATTCCGCTGATATATAGCACAAGACGCTTTGGCTATTACACACCTGAAATCAGAAGCAAATCAGAAGCAAATTAGTAGCTCAACAAGCGATAGCGACCGGCAAGATGTGCTACGTCAAGATAAGTAGGATTGCTGGGTTATGCTTCGGAATAGATGGCAGGTTGGAACTACGAATATTATGTTCGTGTTCTTGATACTTATATCGAACCATATTATGCAAATAGCGGTGTTTCTTTCTTAATAATATTTATAAAGAGAAACATACAGGGAAAGGTTCGCCCAATATGCACATTTAGGGTATTGTGAAAGTGAATGCCTTCCTGGTCTAGATGATACTGCAAGCAGTGAAAAGGATACCGATGTCTATTGTTCCGTTTGAAGATTATATTTTTATGATAAGAAAGAATCAATATGTGACTAGATGTAGTGCTCCAGCTGTAAGGAAATTGATGCTGGAGACTGTAAGGATGGAATTTGTCCTGTTATGGACAGCGATAGGTAATAACTATTATGAAATGTTGGTAGGCAACTTACCCTCATCTGTGTTTGTGCAGGGAGAGAGTGCTTTTCCTATGTTTAAAAAAGTTGTTTTAATGTATGTAAGTAGTGCGAGGAGAAGTATTTCGCATTTAAGTAAAAAAATATAGATTTTTATTTAAATGCATATTTGTTGTTTTCTCGAATTGCTTCGTTAAATGAGGCATCTTAAACCAAGTTGCTCTCAGTAAACATGACGAGATGTTTGAAATGCTTTATTGCTCCGCAATAATATGTTTCTGCATACATTTTGGTGGGCAAAAATTAATTACTGAAAATTGCTAGGAGCCAAATAAGGAGCCGACTATTAAACGGTTCCTAGAAAAAATCCAAATCGGAAATTGTTTTGATTACAACTGCGCAAACGTAATTAGCTACCAAGAATTGGAGATGGCCAAGTGGAACAATTATCGAAGAATGGAATGTTGTGCTGCGACCTACACATGTAAAACAAAACATTTTGAATTCCACCAACATGCTAATGTTATTTAAGGTTTGTACATAAAATTGTATCACACTACCACTTTATGATATACTACCAACGTACATACATATGTGTATATAGCAAGAAATATAAAACGCATAGGTTTGAAAATATCAGAATAAAAAATTAAAAATATGATTTAGTAACCCTCCGGTAACGTAATATAAAAAGTCTGCGGTGCAGAAGAGGAAGACCAATATAGTATTTCATGTATGCCAAATTTATTTCTTAAATACTCAGGCTGCAGCTTTTTTCTGAAAAAATGACTTCTCAAAGTCTCAACGCACAGTATGTCATTATCAATTGGCTATAGATGTAATAAACTGATTGCAAATGTAATTAATGTGCTCAAGTCGTACAAAGGACATAATATTTTAATTGCAATATTCGGTGGAATGGAAGAGTTTGCAACTTGCATTGCATTTAAGTGTTTTGAATTGATAGTAGATTATCTAGAAGGAAAACTAATACGATATTCTAATTATGCTTTGGCCAGACTCAGCTTCAAGTTATTATTATACAGTAAAATGATTGGAAGCGCACATGACATGCGCGCATAATACGTCAAATTAGGCATATTGAAACATTGTGGGCTTTATTGACCAAGAACGTTTATGGGAATTGGTTAGAAGGGCAAATCTGAAGTTCAATTAAGGAACAGGATAGGAGGCTAAATTCAGAGAAATTGGCGCCGAATCTTTCTAACGCCTTATGCGAGGCGTTCGAGCAAAATTGCGTCAAATTAAACAATTTGTACCATTGGATACTATTTAGGTTACTTCTAAGAAGTTTCAACCTTGATAATTAGTGTGTAAAAAATGGTGTCAACTAGTTTTTATAAAACGTATTTTTTTTTAGAAAATTCCAAAACTTTTGTTTCACTCGTAATGATTTACTCAGTTGAAGTCTGTACTTCTATCGAGTAAGCAACCGTAGCAACTTACATTTTACAAGCTACGATTTAAGAGATTGATAAGTAATTTTATCAGAATCTCAAAGCATTTATCTAGTGATAGAAAAATCGACTGCGTTTAATTAAGTAGAAAGGAATTTGACTAGAATCGAACGCGTATTATTGGCAGACATAGTTCTAAGTGTATATGTATACAGCAGTTCCTTTCTCCTATTCGCAACTATAAATAATGATCTCTCATTGAGCGTACATGTTTTGCAGTCAATCGCAAAAATTTTCAGTCACCTATAAATCGAAAAGGTCAACAGTGACGAAATCTCAATGGAGAATGTGTTGTATATTTAAAAGACCGCTGAGGTTTGAGAATTAGTTATAATAATAACTAAGTATATATTTTTGTTATGTTATTGCAATTATATTTAAATCAGAAAAAACTACACTGGGGTGTACGCGGAAGATAGTTCCCAGTTTGAGAGAAAGAGTGTAACAAAAAGAGACAGAAAACGCAATTATAAAGACAGGATTGGAAATGCATTTGGAGGGGGTAATGTAGAAACACAAATTATCAAATACCGAGGACAGGAAAGAAAAATATGACACAAATAACATACTGAGAGACTGGGAGGAAACTTAATGACACCAATACACAAAGAAGGGGGAGAACTACAGTATGTTTTTGAGTGAGTTTTTGGAAAAAATGTCTGTTGTCAATCTGTCCACTTGTATACTTATCACTGGAATGTTAATCTAACTTGATACCTTTCTGTTTGGCCTAACGAAGATCATTTTCGATGTTATTAATTATTGAAAGTAACTTGTGTCTTTATTTACTTCCCATAAAATAACATTAATGGAGTCTCTTTTTTTTAAGAAATAAGACGTTATTTATTGAAGAGAGGAATTCATAAGTGTAATAATATACAGGAACTATTTAAAAAACTAAACTTGTATTGTACGCTGCCGAAACACTGTATATATAATTCAGTATAATTTTTCCTTGTACAGTAAATGTTTTTTTATCTGAAAACTTTCCCCCCATTACTTAAGAAAACAATTACCCACGCACTAGGTGGACAAGCAATTAAATTAGTTTACTGCTACTATATTGTGGATTACCCTGTACACAAGCAATAGTTAAGGTATTATTCCAGCACTTGTAACAAAATTCCGTCCCAATCGCTACCATGTGAGTAATTTGATATGTAATTGAATAGTCTACATAACACTATGTACAATATAAATTGTGGGCTCGGTAATTGTTTATTCATTAGATTTGTTATAAATTGTCTGTGTCGGAGCTAAAACAAGCTGGAATGTATGATTTATAATTTACCCCGGAATAATTGAATTGTGATTTGGCAAATTACATAAATCACGACCTGCAGAAACCTGAGAAGAATACATCGAGAAAATGATTTGCATTACACTACAGTTCAGTTGTTACAGAAGTATTTTAATACTATTTAAATTATTGCATGCATCATTCGAATGTATAAAGAATGTATATATTGTTCTAAATAATGTATTCTTATTAATATTAAACTATCTTTGACTCGTTTTTCTGTAAAACCTATACTAAGTTTAATATTTTTAAACGTAACTTTATCTAATCCTAATCGTATTTAAAAACTACCAAAGTCAAAAAGTATTGTAGTCTATCTAAGACATATGGTCAGTTATTTTATAGCTCACCTTGAAGGCCATGCCCTTTTCTAACTTATTCTTTCTCTGATACTTTAGATGCCACAAAAAACTCGTATTAATGATAGGACGTGTAACCTTTGCGAAATAGGTCGCAGGTACCCGCACCTGTCGAGTATTAATGTGGGTCGTTGTTCTTTTAAGAAATGTCCACGTTATTGTATTGTGTAAACTTTCGGCTATACATTGTAACAGCTGTTATTTTCTTTGGATACCCTGTTCTATAGAATGGAAGGCTTGAAAGTTTTTTAGTTGATTCCATATTTCCTAGAATCTTTTTTAATTATGTACATATACAGAGTGTTTTTCCTAATGATTAATATGACGATCTCTGAAACTAGTTCATTAAAAAAAAATGCAAAACTTAGATATCTCGAGAAAACTGTTTCTTGTTGACTTTAAACAAAAAAGTGTGATGAAGAAAGTTGAAGGTAATCATATGCTTAATACATCATTAGCGTACAATAACCGAACTTATTATTTAAGCAATAATTTTTGATGGTATCAGTCATGGCTTTATAAGAAAGGCATTTCTTCAAAGATTCCACTGATACAATACTTGACATGGGTTTTTTGTAAATAAATAAAAATGGTAATTTCTTCTTTTAATTACCGAACTGTTCATGAAGTAAGATATAGAAATAATTAACAGATGAATGTCTTGTTTAGCAACAAAATTCAAGATAGTTTTACCTAAATAAGGTAACTGAAGTAACAAGTCCACCTTTACAATTAATGCACATCCTCCTAAAATGGAATTTGTTGCTTTTCTAGTGGATCGTCCATCAATATTAACAAAAGTTTCTGGTACAGTTTCTCTGAGGTCATCTACTGTTTTGTATGATTTTCGGTACACCTATTCCTCATAAATAGAAATCTAAAACAGACAAGTCAAACTGTCCGTTATGTTTATTAAACATGTAACATTTTGTAAATTGTTTCATCCGTTCACAAAATTTTAAATTTAAATTATGGGTCAACTCCATGCATGTTAGTAAATCGAGGACAAAATTCCAGTTCGAGACGTTTATTGTATTCATCCGAACGTAGTGTTTTCACAGCTGATGATTTATGGGGATGAAACCTACGGTTTTTCGCACAATATTCATATTTATTTCAAGCCTGTTGCGCTAAATAAGTTAAATTATATATTATATATTCTTTTTGTTGTAAATATTAGTAGTGTAATAAAAACTTATTTTCATTTTAACCTATTTTCGGGAGTTCCATTTCCAGTAATAAATTATATTTTTGTGTATTTTATATTTACTGCTTAACTGTAATTTTATTCATACTTTTCTTCTTTTGTGATAAAATGTTGTTTTTTGAAATCAATTCAGTTATTTCTTGGTACATGACTACTTGTGAACTGCACGACCTGGGAAAGCTGCGGGTTAGAAGAAAGAGTCTCAATAAGTATTTAAAGAGTTTCAAAAGTAAGTAGTCATTTTATTACAATTACATTTAATTTGCAATCAGCATCGCTGCAACATATTCTTTGATTAAACGGGACATATTAATGAAATTAATAATTTTCCTTGCTTTGGTCATCTCTAGTAATATATGAACAAAAATTAAGAACCATTCACACAAAATGCAACAAATCTCTTTTTTAGATTAAATCTAGGAAATGCTGTGCTGTAGTAACTATAATACTCTGTCTAAAGCAAACTTCAAGAAACAAAGGCGAATTAAAAAAATCCGAATTCTTGTAAAATGGTGAGGAATACTGGCAGTTCATTTACCTTTGTCACCTTCAAAGTAGTTCATTTACGAATACAAACAGTGATCTCAGAGCTTCTGCTGTAAGAGGAATTGCATTTTGAAAGTTTTGTTTTGTTCAGCGCCGTCCGTGATCCAGTCTCAATCTTGTAGTATTGATTTTTATAGATTGACTTTTTTTAACCATATTATATTCTGTGCTCGTTGTGATTGGTGGAAGATGACGCCAATTCAAGAATAAGATGATGTCACTCACCAGAGCGTTATTAGCGGCCAAGGCATGTAACCGTCGTCTAGGCATTGGCGGTTGGCTGCATCAAACCCCAACTGCCTAAAAAGACGAGTAAAGGGTAACTGAACTCATTTATCCCGCAAAAGAAAATATATGTCTGCCGTTCGTAGTGCCCAAATGAGCCACGAACCAAGTATAACAGAATTTCGTGGTACTACACCACACTGCTATCACACAAAGGTACGCTAGGTGCTCGACGAAGTTTAGGGATTCACGACGACCAAACTAGTGGTATGAGTGAGAACATAATGTTGGGTTGGTTACCACCATCATCGGAACCAAAGTACTCATCGCCACCAGGAGAGTGAGAATACGCCAAAGGACCGCACCCATAATCACGCTGTCATTTATGTATTTTTGTTTTCTCGTATTCACATTTGTTTTAAACCTTTAGGTTTGAGTTGTTTAAATCATTATTCTTTTGTTGTACATTTTCATACATTAATAAACTTAATATTCATGTTAATCTATTCTCGGGGGCCCCAGTTTTAGATAAATCTTATTTTTGTGTTGTCATTAACGTAATACCATTCATACTTTCAATTTTTTCTTGTAATAAAATATTGTTATTTTTGAAACCTATACTTTTTAATTATTGGTGAGTTCATCTTTACTCCAGAGCAATACGACCTGAGAAAGCTACGCGCTACGAAATATTAGAAAGAATCTCATTAAGTATTTAAAAGTAAGCAGAAATGATCAGAAATGATCGTCATGATCATCAACAGATGCTGAACTGTTTAAACGCAGGATTGAATTTGACACAAAGCGTCGTCCTCTAATCCTTCCTTCAGCATTTGTGTTTTCTTGCAGCAATCTTACAGAGTTCCATAAGCAGAAATGAAAAATTATTGACATACAAAGAACGCAACAACTTGCAATTCATACGCCCGATTCACATTTCGAAAACTTATGGGTACCACTTTGTAGATAATTCTATGCATTTAACGATATATTTACCCTCAGCATTCTTCGTAGAGTAAAGGAAACCAGAACCCAGAAACTATATAGACATATGTTCAGACAAAAAATGTGAAGAGCTGCTAAACCCTCAAGATGCTCATCTATTTCCTTTATGTGGCAATGGCGATACTACTGAAGCGACATATTCAAATCAGTATGTGGCAATCATAATGCCCTTAACTATTGAACTCCTGTAAATAAGGTTTCTATAAAAATGTGACTTGTAGCACATTACAAAAACGTGATTTCCTTATTATGTTGTTCCCTAGATTTGGGGGTACACAAGAAATGAATATGGTGAGCGTTTTCACAGGCGTATTCTGCTTGTAGGTGTTAAAGTGGAGCTTTTACAAAAGGCGTTGGTAATTGAACTTTGATACTTCTACTTTCAGCTAACGAAAATGGAAAACAATTTTCGCTGACCTTCAGATAAACGTTATGATTCACTTATCAGTTTTTGGTTCTTTCCCTTTGTTGAAAATAGAAGCATCTTCCTTTTCATTATACGATAAATCTCCTGATCAGAGGTTTGTCGTTCGACTTTTATTCCACTTGAAAGTATTCGGACTCAATGCATATTTAACGGGAAAATCAGCGGTAGCTTTTCGCCTCTCCATTTCAGTATTTGTTCCCTCTCGCCAGCTCTCCGCAGCGGCTACTGAATGAGAACGGATCGATTTCATCACTTTCAGCATTCAAATACTTTACATTTGGCTTAATCTCCCACAACCATTTATTTACCAAACAAAGGTGTCTCTTTCTCATCATCGTCCGGTTCAGACATCGGAGGATCGTATCCAAATAAGAACAATGTGTCAGAAAGTTTTCCTTTCCAATGAAATGTGGCCCAAGTAGAATATAATATTGGCAGTAGATCGTTTAAATACTAGCCTAATATAGATACATTGAAAAAAGAATACGTAATAAGGGTCCAATATTCCTGAATATTATAAGTGTAATATGTGAAAATCTACACGGAAAAAAATACTTTGGTATTTTTTACTATAAAATTATATCTAAGATATTGTAGGAGTCGATGCTACAATTACACCAAATAGTGCCATGCCATTCTCCAAGTTTTTTACATGTTATTGTAGTATACATTTTATAGCAAATTCTACTGTATAGTACGGAGATTATACCTTCACTTTTGTGTGCGTTCAAATATAGCACTTTTCAGTATAATAAAGTGTATAAACTTCTGTAGATTGAGGCATTATCTTGTATAGCATTATATCAACGGGTATTATTAAAACGAAGCTCAATAGTCACATTCTTCCATTGAATTTTGATACATACATATGTTGCAATGAATAACCTTATTCATCGATTTATATTAGATCTGAATTTGAAAAATTATCTTATTATTCGAGTGCTAACAAAATAGCTATTGTTAATTAAAAATGTATTTACGATTGTATTACAGTTCCTAATTCATAAATTTTTGCAGACTTGCAGAACGGGGCAAAACTTAATTTTTCTATTGATAGTAAAGTACAAAAAAAGGATAAAAAATCTGGGGGTGAATAGCATCTGCGTCGTACCGTATTCAGTCGTTTTTAGCGTTATTATTTAGTCGTGTTTTTGTTGCATCCTATGGTTGCATCGCACTTGTTTGCTGTGGCTTCTACAAGTAAGTGTGTAATAAGTTCCTGCATTTTTATAATAGTGAAATGGAAAAAACCAAAGAATTACTCAAAGAATGGGGATTTTCTTGCTTGTGGGAAACCTTTGAAGGTAAGTTTTAATATAAATTTCTTTAAATGTACATGTGTAGGTTAAGAAACCTGTTTTGTAAGTTGCTCTTTTTTTATACATATATACGGTTTAATGAGCTTTGCAGGATTGAACACGTTTGTAAACATTTTCATAACAATTTCAGGTAAATTTTAAAATTATTGTAGAGCAAAGTCAATGTATGTAACTGGAGGTTTGATGGTTTTTTATGTCTACTATGTAATTGGTTGAAATGCATACATAATCAGAGACGAAATTTTCAATATTTGACTTAGGTATAATTTATCTAAACGATATCTTGCGCCATCATTATTGCGCAATATTACGTTCGTTTCGGCTAATATGAATAAGAATCTCATAGCCTCTTCGATTTTATTCCAAATTTGGAGATGATATAGTCACGAACACAACCACGTAATTTAATTATAAATGAACGGAAACACTGTAGAACAGGACATTTAATTATTACTAGGCTGGGCAACAGCGAAGGACGACAGGTCGGACAGGTCAGTAATGAGGACGTATGAGAACATTTTCTCATCACGTCAACGTGTGAGAGATAAATGTGGAAACATACCTGATGGTGCAAATGTCAGGAAATATTCGTAAATATTGCATTTGAGTGTTTTTTTTTTTTTTTTCATGAAGGTGTCTTATTGTATTCATATAAGCACATGTTACATGTGTTCATACAAACCGAGGTGTGTAGTGTATTGAATATTGCATAAATACATGTGTTTATATGAATAGAGTAAGACACGTTCATGAAAGAAAAAACACTTTTTTCATAACTATTTCACGTTTGATGTGACAAAATATCCCACAGTAAAAAATACATTTCTTTCATTTATTTTAAAATTAGTTGTACCTATTTATTACTACCTAGTGCTTATTAGAAGTAAGTAACTTTTTATTACTTAAAAATAAGATTATAGAAATAAGTGTGGAAGTCAGAGAAGTGGTATAATATGAAAAACAAATACTGACTGCATAAAATATCTGTTTATCTAATATGAATATAAATGTCTTTTTTAAATTATCTAAGTGAGAATAAAAAATCGGTCATTTCGTTGCCGTATATCTCGGTTAGATCCTGTCACGCCTCGCAAAATGCCCAGGCTATATTATTTACACGTAGCGCCATTGCTGGTATCCAGGCTAAATCAATTCTATACTGCCCAGAAAAATAATGTGCAATGTACAGTGTAGTTGGGCTTGTGACCACTACTTTAAAATGACGAAAATTACAAAATCGGAGAGTTGGTATTCTTCACGCAAAACATATATCGGCTATATTAAAATGTGTTCTTTTCCTTTTTGATTTGAAAGATTAAAACATGTTTGGCAATGGGCTGTCTCTAGCCATTAACATTGAAATGAAACAACAACGCGGATGTTTTGTTTATTAAAATTCGAATTTGCTTAATTATAATTAAAACCATTAATTTATAAAATTAAACTACACATAATATAATCAGTGCGCCATAAAACCTATGGCGATAATAATGATCTTTGTATTATATTAAATTCACTTTTTAATTACTTCTGGTTTCATGACATTTATAATCTTGAGACCGTTCCATTTTTATTATTTGCTTTATATTTTTTTTTGAGAAAATGAAATAGACGAACTGGCCTTACTCAATATTGAATATGAAGCGCTGAAGGAGCTTATACCGAAGGTAGGTCCACGAACAAAATTTTGGGCCAAATTGAAATACTACCAAGAACAAGAAAGGAGTTCAAACAATGCGACGGTAATTATGGTATAAACTACGCTTTTTTTTTGAAATGAGCTTTTTTAAAAATGCATGCGAACAAAATTATTTAATTTTTAAGTGATGTGGTCCTTAACGATTATTAGATTATTAGTCGAGTTTCGGGCGAATCTATGTCTTTCTGCTTAGGGCCAGTTTTACAAACGCAGAATAAACACCGGAATAGTTATTCTCTACATAACTTTATCTGAGGTATAACTTCGGTATAAACCTGCTGTATTATTGATACTATACTCATTGCTAACGTACCTATTGCAAAAAGGCTTCTTCTTCATCAAATACAGGAATATAGTTTAAATTCATTTTTTCGCGCCTTGAAATGCAAAAAGGGCAAATGTTTATAACCAAAAGTAAGGTTATGTCGGTTATACTCTCATTATTCTGTGAATGTAAAACGTGAATAGCCGAAATATTCCCGGAGTAAGCCTTTTCTCGAGTTAACCTTGACATGTAAAACTAGCCCTTAGCGTTATAAAATCTGTGTTGATTGTTACTTCTAATGCTGATGATCCACTAGAGATAAGGAGCGGTAAGATATCACAAGGTGTAATTAACCACCGAGATTTTGTCAACAACTATACTCATCGCAGGGTACTTCTAGTGGGCATTTAGCTTAAAAGAGCAACGAAACGCAGGTGTCCTGTGTACAATTTTTTCCACATAAAATGTGAGAGAAATTATACCACCTTCTTTTAATAAGTAATAGTATATGTCAAATAGTTGCCATTAATAAATATATTTTGTTATTTTTTATTAATTAAGAGGTGAAAGAAATTAGGCCCCTTTTCTTACAATATTCTGTGGCCTTTTGTAATAAACAAAAGGCCACCGGTTTCGTTCAGAAGTACATCATCAGGCTTGAATATTGGGAAGTAGTATATATATATATATACATTTAAAATTAATGTAAAGATAAAATAGTGTAAAGGAGGACAATGCACAAACATTGTTGTCAAATTCTAATTGTTAATATTTTATTTTATTAACAATCAACGTGTTTGTGCATTGTTCTCATTTTCGCTATTTTATCTCTACGTTAATTTTAAATTTATACAGTCAAGTTTTAGTATGTGCATTTCTAACTCCTTGGTAGATGTGTTTTAAAGGTTTTTAAATATTTTACGACATTTATACTGCTTCCCAATATTCAAGCCTGATGATGTTCTTCTGAACGAAACCGGTCGCCTTTTGTTTATGAAAGAATATTTGCGAGAATAGGACCATAATTTCTTTCACCTATTAATATTGAAACTCACACACAGAGAAACATGGAATTGTTATTAATTTAATGTATAACTATGACTTATTAAATTGAGGTGGCATCATAGCCACTCACTTTGTATACGTGCGTAATATGTTGTGTGGGGATGATTGGAAAATAAACAGTACCGGTTTCTTTATTTCAGTGTATGGATAAAAAGTCGTTGCCCCATCATGCTGATATAACATCTCCAACATCATCGGGCATATCAACTATTTCAGTAACAGAGGATTCACAAAGTATATTTAACTTGCTAGTAGAAGACATATCTACCAAAACATTTTTAATTTTAGGTCAAGAAGGCGTTTGTTGTACATATCCTCAAAGAGCATCCTTTGGGACACCTTACGTATTATCAGTTCACACAAATGTAAGTTTCGTTTATCGATACTATACTATTACTTTTAAGATGTATAATTTTTCAAACAATAAAACGTCAAAGGTGATTTACCTGTTGAATACTTAGAAAATCTATAAAAGGTTATTTAAGAACATTTTGCTGCTTTCTGTTGAGTATGACATGTTAAGGCATTTATGTAGTTGACACAATATGCGATACAATCATACACAATTTTCGGGGAGTTAGGGAACTGCTCGAAAAGTCACCAGAGGGAGAACTTATAATTGCAAGTTACGCTGCAAATAAGAAATTTTTGCGGTCTAAACTTTGTGAAGTAATAGTCAAAAATGAACTGAAGAGTACTCCATCAAAGAGGTACGGTAGGAGATCGATGCTACACTGCTTAAAAACACATCTCAATGTTTAAAATATGTAAAAAAATTTCAAAATAAGTTTTTGTTTGTTACACATACCTTTATCAAGCTAGTTTTATCGTAGCCAGCCTTGAACCCTAATGCAAAATCTATGTATTTTTTACATTTCAGAATTCCTACTGCGAGATTTATTCAGCTGGCAGATGAAATTAATCAAATATTTCTACACGAAAGACAAGAAATATATTTTGTTCCTTACTGTAAAAATGTTAACGGAAAGCCACGATCCGCAAGAGGAAAGCTGTGGTCAACATACTGCTACATTAGAAAAACTCTTAGGTGTTTAGATTTATTGCCCGGCTCATCGACTGATCAACCTCGATGTTTGGATGAAACAGATGGTAAATGTTTCTAACTTCGGTGTTAGCTACTACTAACTAATAACAGTTTCAGGCGAGGAATTACAAGACATCGAATTGTGGCTAAGGAATAATGCTGCCCCATTTACTGACGTATTACTTAAATGGAAACTGACAACCCACATACGCAGAACAAAATATCCAGCAACAATCGGAGAGTATTTGTGTAACTATCCTGGATTAAGGGAACCCTTGGGATACATACTCTTGGAAGCAGATTTTAATAATTTGTATCCAGAGAAAGAACATTTGTTTTACTCAGCTTGGTCTAAACTATCAAAGATAGTATTAAAGGTAGCTCTCGAGAAAAAGGACAACTACATACTAAATATATTCAACCAATATAAAAAACGAAATATTCAGGAAGACGGTAAGCGAATACAAGCCTTAGGCATATAAATCTTCCTAAGAAAATATTTTATCTTTCAGAAATTTTCGCGTTAACTATTTTACCCCTATTGTTTCCCTCTACAAACTTGAAGAGTAAGAAACCTGGAAATTACTGGAGACCCTCCGAAGTTGAATTACAACAGGGATTTATTCTGCATGTTAAAGTAAGTCGTACAGTTGTTTGCTAAATATGTATAGATAATCATGTCACTTTTAATAAATTACAGAATATAGTAGATTTGGAACCAGAACTAGAGAGAAGAAGAGACAAATACGCCTTATATAATTTCAATCACCAACCAGTGCCAGTAATAGTCGATGAATTAAATAACATTGAAGCATGTTATGTGTGTGTAGAAAATATTAAGTATAAAGTAGATACGCCTATGAAAGCAGTAGATTTGTGTTTTAAAATATATTTCGCTTTGGATGCGGAGTATCCAAAGGAATGTGATGCAATATGGATGTTTATTCAAACATACATTTATAAAATAATCACAAACAATGATCGGAAATATGTAGCTGTATCTACTTTTATTTCAGAAATTGGGAAACTGGGAAATGGATTATAAATGTTGTTATTGTAAGCTGTCCTTTAGTACCCTAAGGGCGCTCTTTTATCATTTTAAGCTTGAACATAATTCTTTAACAAATTTTAAATGTGGACAAATAAATTGTTTTAGGTTACTTTCGACATTTAAAACTTTCAAAAAACATATGCAAAGTCATGAAACCATTTCTGATAAGAACGTGGAAGGTAGTTATAGTAAATTAGAAATTAAGAATGTAAATGTGGAAAGTAATGCTCATAAAATAGAAACTAACAAAATTGCTCTTCCTAATGAAGCACCATTAATGAAGGAAGGAGCGCAAGTCTTACATTCCAATAAAAAGCGCAAACAGGAATGCTTAGTTAATGATGATGCTACTGATTCGATTGGGAATTTGGATGTTACTGAAATAAACAAAAGAATACTGAATGAGTTAAAGGTTTTTTTCTCGAAGCTGTATAATAATTCTCTTCTATCTCGTAATGTTGTACAGTCCTTGATCGAAGATTTTGTTAATATTTTTAATGGGAGTATACTATATTTATTAAAAACTGCAGTATGTACCATAATTTACTTTTCTCTGGTATTCCTATGTGTGATATCATTATAAAAATATCCGATCTGTTTGCAATTTTCGAAAACGTTTTCTCGGATTTTGATACTGAATATAAGCGTTTAAAATTTTTCCAAAGTTGTGGGGAATTCATTAAACCCAAAGAATTTAAAATTGGTTATGAGGATGCGTATAAAACCCGAAAAGATCATGTTACTCTAGAACGTTCTTTGGTTACAGGAAGAATAATTTCCTTGCGTTATGTATTTAAAGCTTTATTTGAGAAACAAGGTGTATTTGAAGCTATTCAAAAATTTTACCATACAACAATGCAATCTACAACTTACACCAATTTTATACAAGGGCCACTCTGGCAGAGAAAGACTTACTCGTACAGACAAAAAAAAACAAGTAGTTTTTCCGCTATTCCTGTATTTTGATGATTATCAAGTAGGTAATGTTTTAGGATCACATTCAAATACAAATAAGTTGGGTGCAGTTTATGTTACTATACCGTGCTTTCCACCAGAATTGTTAACATCACTTGGCAGTATATTTTTATTTTCACTGTTTTATTCAAAACATCGAAAAGAATTTGGAAATAAAGCGGTTTTTTGGGAACTTATTGAAGAATTGAAGTTTCTTCAAGATGAAGGCTTAACGATTGAGTTAGTGTTCTAAAGTAAAAATTTATTTTCAGCTTGGATTAGTAATAGGGGACAACCTGGGAATACATTCTATTCTAGGATTAACAGAAAGTTTTTCCTCGATGTACTCTTACCGGTTTTGTAAAATAAACAAATACGATTCGAAAGTTGTAACAACACTACAAAATATTTCTTTAAGGACAGAAGAGAATTACAGTCAAGATATATTGAAGAATGATTTAAAATCTACTGGAATCAAAGAAACGTGTGTATGGCATAGTTTACCAGGTTTCCACATAACTGCTAATTTTGCGGTAGATATAATGCACGACTTTTTTGAAGGTGTTTGCGTTTACGATCTTTCTAATCTTCTTAATGTTTTGATATTCCAGTTAAAGCTGTTTTCATTAGACACGCTGAACAGCAGAATTCAAGCTTTTAATTTCGGAGATTTAGAGAAATCCAATAAACCCCCACTCATTACTATTTGCAATTCGATGATTAACATTAAATTTTCAGCTACTGAAATGTTGTGTTTCAGTAGATATCTAGGTTTATTAATCGGGGATTTTATTCCTGAAGATTTAGATATATGGAAAGTATGGATCATACTTAGAAAAATTATCAATGTAGTTTGCTCACCCAATCTGCAATTTTCGGAATATATTAGATTAAAGATTGTAATAGAGGAATATTTATCACTCATTATTAAACACTTCAACTTTCTAAAACCAAAGCATCATCATTTACTTCATTATAGCAAAGTATTGGAAATGTCAGGACCACTAGCTCACTTATGGTGTTTAAGAGCCGAACAAAAACACAGAGAATCCAAATTGACTTCAAATGTTTCGGGTTCATTTAAGAACGTAATTCATACTTTATCCGTAAAAGCGCAATTAAAATTATGTCATATACTAATAAACCCCTTAAGAAAAACAATAACGTATAGCGATTTTGAATTCATTGATGACAATGAATACAATGAGTTTTTCTCGTTTCTAGATAAAAATAAATTAGTTGTTGTAAAGACTGTCGATGTAAGGGGAACTCTATACAGATCTAATCTTGTCGTAATAATAAATTGTCTGGAGATGCCTTTATTTGCAATAATAGACAAAATATATATTTTTAATAATACTCAAGTATATTTTTTATGCAGTGTTATTAAAACTCTGCTTTGAACAACATTTTTATGCATATGAAGTAAATGTCGAAAATTCAAAAAGAGAAATTGTTAGTTACGAAAATCTTCACGACTTTATGCCATGTTTATTAAGTAAAATACATTCCAGGATATTTGTATCTGTAAGGTATGCTGTCTACGTCCATATTTATTCGCCTTAGTTTTTCCAATTCGATTTTTCTTGGTTTCCTATAATTAACGTAGTTTTTTCGCTTTTAACATTGATCGTCTGTATTTATCTTAGTAATCTTTTTTAATATTATGTATACTTTTAAAATATGTTTATGTCGTTTGTTAAACATGTTTGTTATGAAATAAATATGTATATATCTACTAATGTTTTTATTATACTTTATCTTTTATTAAACACTAAATGTGGAGTTACAAAAATACTACTTTATGTTAACATTTGTATAGATGATTAATTTCTCTTTTTCTGGTTGATATCTTTGTTGTCATGACATAGAAAATGTTAGACACAAGTTTCTGTATATTATGCATGAAAATGTTTTAAATTGTGCCAACAATTCTATTTACATTTCTGGTGTACGCTACTTATACAGATACTTCAATATTTTTCTATGTTTCTTGATTTCAGAGATATTAATCAGAACAAGAAGAATTAATCGTTCTATATATTAAAATTTCTTAATATTTCTAGCAAAATGTGCTATAAAATTGTAGTAAAACCGACTAAAAATGTACGAATAAGATACATAGAGTATAGTAAATACTCAGTTCATATATGTTTTATTTATACGGTTTTTTAAGCAAAGACTGCCATAATACGCGTGAACTAATACTACAAAATATATTTTATACTGGTATACAATATAGTAATTCTTAAGACACGGTAAGTAATTACTAGAGCCGTGTGGATTTTAAGTATGACTCATTCACTGCATCGCCGTAAGATGTATTCCATAGAACTACCAAAACTAACTAGATAGCGAGGCAATCCTATGCAAATAAGTGAAATAATATAATGTTTTTCGATAATTATATTAGTTAATTTATTTATCGCTACTTATCGTACATATCAGTTTCTCTGAATGTATATAAATAAACTATTTATGATTTTATTTAAATTTCAGAGAATAAGGTGCAGTTTGTGTTAATAATTAAAGTTTGTTCTAAATGTTCATCGGTGAAACTTGTCCGTTTAGACGTCAATATCTCTTTAAATATTGAAAAGGAGCGTTCTACATCACAACTCGTTACGGGCGCATAATTAAAATGCGGCAAAAGTAAATTATATTTTTCAAATAGATTTCGATCTAATATTGTTCCTTCATAGAACTGTCTTAATATAACTAGGTCGGGATTTCTTTCGAAAACTTTGCATACCTTTTCTTTAAGACGATGTCCAAAATTGCCTTCAATACTACACAAATTGGATATAATTGCATTTAAGGAAGTTATAGCATTACATAATTGAATGTTACGTTGTTCAAAGTATGTTATAGTATCTATTAAATGTTTGAAATTGATGTTTATAAAATTCAGTTGCGTTTCTAATGTGGAATTTTGCAATAATTCTTTGCATTGCTCAATGCAACGAGCATCATTTGGTAAAAGAAATACAAAATTTTTGAGGCTTTGAAAATTTTTGGAATAAAATATACATGCTTCGATCCAAGAACCCCATCGCGTTAATACAGGAACGGGGGGCAAAGGTAAAGTGGGATACTGTTCCTTATAGAGAGACACACGTGAAGGTGCTTTACGCAAAATTTGTTTAAACAAAGCTATTACTTTATCTACCTCTGGAAACTCATTCCGAATAAACTCACAAATTCTGTGCGGTGCATGGGCCACACAAGTTATATGTAACATGTTTGGATAAATATTCTTTAATAATTTTCCAGCCTTTAGCATATATGCCGCTGCATCGCTAACAAATAATAGAACCCTGTGTGTTTGATTTTGGTCAAATTGAAGAATATTTTGTAGGCTTTCATTAATAATATCTCTTATAGTTTCAGCATTAACCTGATGCGTTATCTTGGAAGTTATTAGATGAGGTGTGGAAGGCGTATTTGGATGCAAAATACCTACTATTACATTTGCTACACAACGACCTGTTATATCGACTGTTTCATCAGCACTGATCCACACATACTGGTTAGAAATATTCAATTTAATTTGTTGTATAACATTTGTGTAACATTTTGTTAGATATTGTCTCCGTATTGTTGAAGGATCAGGAATATGTTTATTTGTATATGTTTCTAGAAATGTTTTTAATTTAGGGTTTCGCAGTTTATTTAAGGGAATGTTGGAAGCAACAAATGCTTCACAGAGGTCTTCATAAAACCTATCAGGTGAAACATTTTGCTTATGTTTTGCGGTGTTTATATGTTGTGTAACATGCCACTTTTGCTCGCACTTTACAGTTTTTGAACAAATATTACACCTTATTTCCCTATCACTAACAATCGACAGATATTCTGTACGGTCAGAAATCCAACTTTCCATTAACTTGCGGTTGTTATTCATACTATCCATATTAATATAAAACTAGGAATGTCCAAAAAGGAAAACGACAGAGAAACAAGTTCAGAAAGAGCGAAATAAAAGTGTATTCTAAAATGAATGTGAACTCCTGACTATAAATATATTTATACGAGGAAATATGTATCTACAATACAATTTAAATTCCAAATAATAATATCCAATATAAACTACATATAATTTACAGAACATACGAAAACAAATACAATACGAAAAGAATGCAAGATCAGAAAGACTCTAAATTCGCATTACAAATGCAGATATATTCTTCAAAATAAATCTACTTGTACTTACTGCTTAGGTATATATGTCCAAATACTGAACAAAAAAAACAAGTATGTATAAGTAAATATGTTAGTTAAAGATGGAGTACTTTTTAATTTTTTTCACTAATGTTGAATGTATGTACATAGATTTTATCAATAGTGAATTGTGCATTACACATATTTTAAGTTTGAAACCACAAGTTAGCGTAGTATTAATTAAAATTGATTGCAAAATAGTAAAATAGTGTTGAGCTATATGTAGAGTTAGATATCTGGTCGATTTATAATATCTATCTATATCGGATATCAGTAGTGCGAGTGATGAGTCATACCTAAAATCCACACGGCTCTAGTAATTACTAATGAATATCATAGCGTAATTTACTCCAAAGTTTAGTACGTCAAATTACAACTACTAGCAAGAATTGCTATAATTTGTAATTCGTTTACATATCCTTTAAAGCAAAATGTACGATTTGCATTGAAACATTTTGGCAATATAATTCTGGAGTACTTACTACGCTACGTAGCAAGAATTGCGATAGTCTTTGTGTGTATTTATTTGGCAAAAAATACTACAAACTACGCCTGGAGCCTATTGTACTATAATTTATATCACACTTTACTATAATTGCGTCAGATAATAATATATTTTTTTTTCGGTGTATATTCTTAAATATTGAACAATATTTCACCGCCAATATTGAAGGTACTTATATTGAAATAAGATTGGTTACACAATGTGCATCAAACAGTTGATGATGAACAAAAGAGGAGATGGTCAACTGAATATTGATTGACTTAAAACGACTATATAATCACTTTAACGCTAGTGGTGTTCCATCTACAAAGATGATCACTTTTAGTTCAATCCATTACTAAGATACTGAACAAGTTCAAATTGTAAACATTTATTTTGTTGGTTAGTTATTACGTGGAATAAAATATGTTCCTGTTTTCTTTTGACATTTAATTTCTTCAATATCAGTTGAGTTGATTAATTTTTTAATCACTTCAGTTTATTAAGTTATTTCGTAAAAGCAGGACGCCTCTGATTTACCAGTAAATGTTGATTAATGTCCGATGATTTAATGGGGTATGTACAGCAATGGTTTGTTGTGCATTTGATCAGCACATACGCCAAATTGCGCCAATACAGCGTGTTATAATTTCACAACATTGTTCATGTAAACCTGCGTGCTTAGTATAGTCTTTCGCGAGTCTGCGCGCAATTAGAAATCTAAGTAATTATTTATGTATGTACCATATATTAGAAGCTTTAAGTTATGTGGTTTTTTGGAGTTGTTTTGGATTAAATCAAAATCGTTAGATAACCTAACCTATTCTTTATAATACTGTTTAATTCCAAATTTCTTATTTAATGTTATTTTGTGCGAAAGTAATCGAGATAATTTGGCTTAGAATAACCGCAACCCCTGTATATAAAAAGTTGGCAATGTTTTTTGACGTAGTGTAAGTGGCAATAACTATCATATACGGTAAAAAATATTTTTTTTTATAGAAATCACAAGCCAGTCCGTGCATCAATAAAGCAAAATTACAAACCACTGAACTAATATAGCATCTAATTGCGTTTTTTTAAGAATTATCGTTCATGAGAGGTATTATAATTACATTTTTTTGCATTATTTATACGTTTTTCGCAAGACACGTAAATTTCTTTAGATGGATTGTATTGGAGCAGCTGACCAGTACAAAATGAGCCAAATAGCACAAAAGAGTTTATGGTTTTAAATAATTAACTAATATAACATGTTTCATTGAATCAATGCTATTGTGATAAAAATACTCACAAGATCTCCAATTCTATTTCTTTATGTATGACCAGAAGAAAAGTGGTCCGATCTTGGTATTAGTTTTTTAGTTTTGCACTATATTTGCCGTGTTCCTGATTGTTTTTAAAACTTTAACCTGCCAACTTTGTTCAAAATTTTCCTAAATTATTGTTTTGGATTTTTCGAAAATTAATCTCTACAATTTTATGGTAATCTGCACTTGTTTTGTTTCATGAAGCTCTATATTGTGTAAATAATTTAAAATTTTAGTCAGCCGGCAGTTTTTCTAGATTTTCAACTATATTATTTAGGGTTACTACAGAGTTAAATTTGTTGGGAACAGTGAGATAAGTTATAACAGAAGAAGGAGTTAAAAAATAGCATACACTAAACAGCGAAGCTCATACCCAACAACATAATAAGTAACCCAATATTTTAGTAAACAACACATAAGTATCGGCAATGGCCGTTCCCGATACCGGTATCGAACATTCGGTTAGCGGTTGATGATGAGAACCATTCGTGTCCTCGAAATGGCCGTCCCGGATTAATTATTATATAATTAATTAAACTTATATGGTGCGGAGGTTACCGATACTTATGTGTTGTTTACCATACTACGCCACAGTTCTTGCTATCATTCTTAGCCCAATATTTGCTTGTAAATTGTAAATATTGTTCATCTGCAGATGATAGCGCAACGAACATTAAAACGTTTGTTATTACAGTGTTTAACATCTGTTACGTTATAATAATATAACTAAAACAAATAAATATCATAAATATCGGAAGCCGTTTTAACCGTTATAACTTTTCAGCTAGAATATGTTTAACTAATTTATCGGAATCTTAGTAAATTTAACCGAAATTCGATCATTGGTCAAATTAACCTTTTTGAACTGCTGGTTTAACTGATAAAACATGCAGCACATTAGTTTAGTTTTTATAATACACAGCCAACCCTGGTATTAACAAAAAAGTGATTTTTGAGGTAGGGGCTAGTGGAAGTCTACAATAGTACTTCAACTAAATTATTGATAGAACCGGGGTTGAACATTAAACAAAATTCAATTCATGCACAATATTAAATTATAGATAATGCATTAAATGTTTAAACTAAGCACCGTTTATTTGTTGACAGTAGGTTAGTCTATTCGTAAACTTTCTTGCAGCGTTGGCTATTATTTCTGGTAGAGTTATCTGAATTTCTTTGGTTATTTTCTTAGCTAGCTCTTGCAAATTGTTTGCAGTTAGAATAATCTTTGGACTTTAACGAACCTCACAGACAATAGTCCGATGGGGTAAGGTCAAGGAATCCCCCAGGCCATTCTATGTTTAGCCTATGTTGTACAATGTGAACGTAATGAGGTGGTGCCGCATCCTTCTGCTAAAACAGCTCAATAATTGTAAATACCGTCCCAATCGTACTTTTTTTGTATGTGCTACGTATAAACCTGTGCAGCGAGAATTATTTTGCAAGCAGTAGCGACGGTTTTGTTTAATATCTGTACTATCCAAACAGAGTATTGCCTCGTCAAAAAAACTCACATTTCTCACAAAATATTTATCACGGTTAAAAATATCCACTACTGATTAATAAAATGCTAACCGTCTGTCGAAATCGCCGTTAAAGAGTTCTTGAACAAAGTGAAGTTTGCATGAATAATATTTTTCTCGCTCTAATATCTCTCTTGCTGAACGATGACTAGTTTCAGGTATATTGGCGAGTTTAGTAGTAGACAAATGAGGATTATCCTCTAAAAGATACAGCAATATTTTGAGCCACTTCTTTATTTGTGGTACTTATCGTACGTCCACTTTTTGGTAAATTGCCAACGGTGCGATTTGTATTGTGCCTTTGCGAAGCTGTTGTAACAAGCGGACGTGCTACTTGTCGATATGGGTGAATATTGCTCTAAAAATCACTTTTTGTTAATATCACGGTTGGGTGTGAAATAAAAGATGTCGAAGCCCATAGCTTTGTACATGTAATGAAATGTCCTACTCAAAACCAAAGTAAAATACGGTGTGCTTCAAGACGAAATTGCTATTGGCAATTATCATCATACATCAAATTTAGTTTCGATATCTCTAGAAACCACAGAGATATTTACTTGACTCCCCACATTTGTCCATCACTGTATATTGTGAGAGTAATAAAATATAGATTTTTATAATTTACTTGACTTTTTTATTCTCAGTGGAATCATTACGTAAATATAGAAAATTATTTAGATCGATCCTACGTTTATGGGTATATCAGTTGAGTGTGTGTATTGTAAAATTCTCTTCAGTCCATGCTTGTCATACTTCTATTTCTCTTCTTTTCTTTTTGACGTTGTGATTATATGAAAAATAGTTTTCGGTCTGCCCGTCAGTTTACATGTATCCAGAGGGATACCAACGAATTTCTTCTACATTATATGATGATACCTATGACGATACTAAAGTTGATATATTGATTCTAATACTGATATTGAGTTTATGCGTGGTTTTGACAAGCATGTGTTTGCAAAATAGACTCTTTGAAGATATCTGGCGACTCTTACTACAACCTTTAAGTGAATTTAACAGGAACGTTTTTTAATATAAATTCGGTAAGTCCAAAATCCAATAGTAGAAAACTAAAACGAACAAAAACTGAGTAATTTCTGTTCAAGTTATTTAATTTTGATTTACATGCAACGTTTCGCCAATAACAATTTGTCTTTTTCAAGCAATAGAGCAAGCAATCCTAACGAATAATACCAGCGAAAAATGTAAGACAAATTGTACAAATGTAGACCAAAATTAAATAATTTGAACCGAAATTGCTCAATTTCTGCCCGTCTTACTCCTTTATTATATTCTATAAACTTAATGTTTCAATATTAGATAATTAGGAATTCAAAATGGTGCGTAATTGCATAAATTTCAATGGGAATGCAATGGGGCTGCATTTTTACAGTAAAATTAAGCCTAGCGATAATTTCCTCAGTAAAAGTCAGTATCTAAACGATAATGAGCATTTATTTTCAACTTTATTTACAAGTGCAGTTGGTATTATGTTCTGAAAAAGGGTGCAAACACGGTACTAGAGTATTGTGGTAAGTTTACTAATTTGTTAAGTCGAAGCGACGTTAAAGGTAAAGAACCCGGGATAAAGGTGACTGTGACGTTGCTTGTAAATAATACGATGTTCATCGTTAAATTATTAGAATTTAATAAAATTTTGAAATTTAATTAAACACTTTTCAATACCAAAAGAGTTTTATTAAAGTGAATAATTATATCTGTTTCTGCAAATTTGGAATTTCTATAATTGTCTAGCTCAAAACCTAACCGATAGTTGAATTTAAATTATTGAATTAAATGTTTCTCAAATTTTAAATTTATTGGCTAAATTATCAATTTTTACTACTCACCGTAGTTCTTCGAGTTAAAGTGTTGTTCGAAATCCTTTTCGCAAGTCCTTGGCTATCGATTTTTTTTAGTCAGGCCCGAAACCTAGTCCTTCCGCGAATCTTTATAAATCCCTGTTTTCAAGTTAATAGGACCTTAATTATTCCAAGCATTTTTTATTACTCCAATAATTTAATTATTCCTCAGAACACATCACAAAATGCCTAGAAACAATAACCAAAAAATATAATGCTAAGATAGCCTAGCTTCCTCATGATACTGGCAAACGCAATAAAAGGGGAGAGAAAAAATACACTAACACACGGACATATTTCTGCCTACCCGGCGTCATCAGCGTGGTTTCAAGAGTAATTTTTTATCTCTACCTTCTATCGCTGTTAGTCGTTCCCCCTACTTTGCTCATTACCGCACTGCACGCATGTTTCGATTGCTAAGCAGTTCAGTTTTACTGCTAATCTTTAGCAGTAAAATTGAACTAACAAGCTAAGTGAAGCAATCCTAAACATGCAATTTGAAATTATATAATTTTAAAATTATTTTGTCAAATTATCCTATTTATACACTTTTGAAACCTCAGAAGCACAAAAGTTTTTTCATAATTAGAAGAGGTTTTTATTAGACAACCAAATGAATAGCGAAGAAGTTGTTGATTTGGTTTCATAGGCAAGACTTTTATCAACAAACTGGATGACATCTTATTTCCTTTTATGGTTAACCTCCTTTTAGGTAAATTTGAAACAGACCTTTACAACACCTTGGCTTACTGTCCATAACATATTTAGCGTTTGATACTAGCCAATGTTCGATAACCGACTTTTTGGAACAACTAAATTCAAAATTTTCCTTTGTTAGATCTACTCTTGAAGAGAAAAAAGTCAACAGGATTCCTTGTTTCGACATGTTAGTAATAAGAAGTAGACGTATACAGAAAACCTACTAGTAATAATAGATTCATTTTACAAGATTTTAGTCACTCCTGCAGGCATGTACTTTCAGCAATTAACTGTTTGGTGACTTATTTGCTTAATTTCCCTTTAGCTAAAGATAGGTATCAAAACGAATTCAAAGAAATAATGAAAATTATTATATTAATATATAACAGTCTTTATTAATTCCTTAATTTCGAATTCCAAGCAACGATCAATTCAACATCAATTTCAAAAAATTCACCCTCATTGAAAAATTATCGCTAAAGCACAATGCATTATCTAACGTTGCAAGTTTAAAGAACAAATACATTTATAAGCGACAAACATAGCTGAATTAATATTTAAACCAAAATATTATATATCTTACAAGGAGGTGTAATCAGTGACCTATAGAATTGTCTCAGATGTGAGCGCATTCCATAATCTACGATTTTTAAATGCTGAATAAAATTATGCTTATTAATTACCGCTGCACAGACCGTGTATATAAAGATGGACATTACATTTAAGATAAATATTAATTCGGTTAACGAAAACAATATTAAATGAAATTCATGGTATTGATGGAATCACTAATGGCAAAAGCAATCTGAGGAGAGGAAACACTAACGGACATGTTTCTCCCGATCCGGAGTCACCAGCGTTGTTTGCAGCGTTTTTCTCTACCTTACACGACTATTTGCCTATCGTCTTATATCACCGCCCTTCGAAATAGCGAGCCAAATACTTCCTGGCGGCATCTAGTTGTCTCGAAAGCAGCGACAAAAAATGGGTAGAATTACCAAACCAATTTCCAAGACTTGCGAAACATCGTGGCCGTTATGCTAAAAGAAAGGCTTAAGAGTAACGAAAAGCAAGAAAGGGCAACGTTAAGCACAATTCAATTCAATTATTTTTAATGTCAGTGGTACAAAACAATAAAATATTAAAATAAATTGTTACTTAAATTCAAGACAACTGTGGAAACATAGTAATAATCTTTCGTCGAGTAAGTCCCTGCATTCAGTAAATACAAAATTGTCAAGGAAGGTACATAATTAGACACATTATTATAAAAAAGAATGAACGAAAGACCACACGATTTACGATAATAAAATATTTAATCAAGAGAGCAATATAACTGCCTTCGGAACTTTTAATCACACTCTTGGAAATTCATTTTCTAATAGTGTTAGTTATAAACATTCCAAAGGACAACCGCGCAGACCGTGGATGTCATAAAACATCTATAAAGCTACTTTGCAAGACCAGATTTTATCTCTCGCGGCGTTAAAATTCAATTGTTGACTTATTACCCAGCCAACTTCCATATTCTCTGGGTCGTCAACACCGTCCAGGTGGGTATTTACCTTTCGCCTGTTCGTTGGCAGACCGCATTCCGACTGAGAAGAGAAGGTAATAGCTCCTCCGAATCTTTCTCGGGTCGCAGACAAACTCTTACATACATAAGAATATACACAGGTACCGTCACGCACCAATACATGTATATCCACCACCGGCCATCGCGAAACATTCCATTCTATTCACCCATCAAGAATTCATTTACCTCTTTCCCGTGTTTCTAAGACTTTTTAACATTCAACTAATACAGGGTGATTTAGTACGTCGATTTCTTAAGAACCTATTAAAATAGACAACTTCAAGCTTGTTATGGCATTGATTTTTGCCGTTGAGCATTTATGATTAAATGCATCTCTACGTAATTCTTAAAATACTACAATAATTTAAATTATTGTGCAATTGAGATTTGGAAAAAGACCCAATTCCTATATAAATTGATAAGTAAGATTGATTTAATAGTTACCCATGTAACAGAGTGTTGTAGTGAGGGCAATGGGTAGTATCCCCCTCCATTCGATGTTTCACAACACCCAATTTCGTTCTGTTATAACCGAAGATCGGCATGACCATCCATAATCCAGGATTGCACAACGAATCAATACGGGTTCTCTTATGCTCTTAAACATTGTTCTCGTTCAATGTGCAATAAGTTAATGTTAATGCTGATAACTTAAAACTCTTAACAAAAATACAAACACTAACTGATCGTCTTTCACTACAAGCTAATATTGATAAATTACATTATTGGTAACCAAAAAATAATGCCAAAATAGTTTCTTCATGGTATTGATGGGATCATTTACGCAAAGCATGCAAGGAGAGAAGCAGTTCTCCTGTTTAATACAAGATGGTGTGCGCAGGAGCGCCTTGGAAAACTGCACAGCTGAAACATGTTGTCTCTATATAATGATGAAACCTTACTGAACACGTTTAATATTGTACCAGCAGAAATCATCCGAAGACCATTGGGAATTCCACAGAGCCATAAGATGAATCCTTTCCCTTAGTATTTCTTTTTCCAGATATGTCTTGCCTTGTAGTTAAATATAGACATTTTCCATTTAAGATAGAATTTCAGAGAGTAATATTATTTTAAGAGTGTTTCTATTGATGGTGCAGAATATTAGGACCGAGGCCCTTCCTCAACAGAATTGAATTGAATTTTTACTAGAGAAATTGCAACGTAATTTCTGAAAAGTAATTTGCACTCTTGTTTCCGATTGAGTTGAAAGATTTGGTCGATGCAACGCTACTTCATATTAACATTCAGAAGCAGGGTATATTAAACGCTTTTGCTCTAAATCATGGATTTTCAACTGGCGCGATACTACCCCTCAGTGGGCGCTGTTGCTTTCCACGGGGAAGGTAGCGGATCCAGAGACAAATGGGGGACATTGAGGCAGAAAAGAGGAGCGGCGGTTTTAGTTTAATTTAGAATAGAATGACAGTAGCAAAAAGGGTTCGGAAATATTCATTTATGTACGTTTACTTAGCTACAGTTATGAGTTCTCATTTGAGCGCACGCGTTTCAATCTTTATCTTTTTGTTCATATGTGAGAAGAGGAAATAATAAAAACTTCATTCACGGTCGCGTAAGTGTGGTAGAGAAATTGTCTTCATCGTTTGTATGCGCGGACGAAGTATATATTTTGTGTCACACATGAATAAGAACAAAAAGATAAAAATTGAAACGCACACGTTCGCGTACATATACGAACGCGAGTGTGCATTTCCGAACTCTGGTGAGAAGATGACTCGTTCCGTGTAACAGGTTAGCGAGCCACACTGTATAACACAGAAATTCTAGAGAAGAAATGTCTATTTGAGTGTGTGTGGCCTGTCTCTTTCAGGTTGCGATACCCGCAAGGTGTATTTCACGTCACGTCGTCGTATTCTAATGTAGGCGGAAGTTTTAGCCAGAACTTCCGACAGGTAGGTAGCCTGGAAAGCTGCCCATAAACATTCCTCACCGTTACCATATCGAAGGATCATTACTGTAATTAAGTGCTAAATAAATGTTTCATTGTTCGAATTCGAATTTAGGTAGCTGCGAAATTTCTCTCCACCTTGTGCGGTTCGACAAACTATAAAAGGCGAATGCGCGGATAGTTTAGAACTTTGAGGAGATGAATGAGTTATTTATTAATTCAGGCAAAGATGGAGAACATTCGCATGTTTCGAGTAATAATTTAATTCGGTGGGATGATCTAGATTCTGATTTAGTCTGGACAAGGTAGATTAAATTTTTACCATATATCTAATTTACAGTGCGAAATTCGGCTCGTGTATAATTAATTTCGTTTATGATCTACGGTAAAGTACTTCGCATAAGTTATGTGATATTTTTATGCTGTTTATGTGTTTTTCTTGGAAGATATATTACGATATCTCAATTTTTTATAAGCGTGGATCCATTTTTTTTTGGTTGGTGAATAATTGAAGGCTGGAATTTTCTTTATTTCTAATATGCTTTTTACAAAAAGAAATAATTTGCATTTACTCGCAATAATTGTAATTGTAGTAAAACCTTCAAATATCACATTATACTGTCAGTACTAAACAAACGTATTTCTTTGTATTCCTTTTTGGTGTAGTATATCACTTACGATGGAAATTTGCGAAATAATGGCAAA
The DNA here is from genome assembly GCA_902654985.2 of Oryctes borbonicus. Taxonomy (NCBI): domain Eukaryota; kingdom Metazoa; phylum Arthropoda; class Insecta; order Coleoptera; family Scarabaeidae; genus Oryctes; species Oryctes borbonicus. The sequence continues at coordinate 430,518 of LR736925.1, read as the reverse complement.
ATATTAGATGTCGAACATAAAACTGCTAAACAAGCGTAACGAATAGTACCATACTATATTTTCCAATAAATATGGTTCTGATACCGATCGAAAATATCTACTCGTTGCGTTAGGACAGTCACAATAAATTGCCTAAAAACCGTAACGTTCCCCATCAAGAAAGCATTTTGATATAAGATTAGCATTGATAGTTTAAGCCGAGATGACATTATCAGAATAGCCACATAAAGAAGCGAAAGAAGTATTGAACACTATTGATGCTGTACACGATAGACGAACGATAGCTTTGTTGTGTTTCGTGATTTATTTCCCATATACATTTCTTCTAATAATCCGAAATGTAAATGCACTTTAGCGTAAATTTTGACGAGAGCAAATTATATGCGTGGCTCTATTTAATGCACTAGAATGCTTTCGAAACATACAGGATTGAACATCATACTTTACCAAATCCAGGCAATAGAATAGGCAATGAATAGAAATATATTTTTTCAATGGAATGTATAATAATGCTGTCATTTGGGGTACTTTGTACGCTGTACGTTAATATATAGTGCAGACGTTTAAAGTATGCTACTTGGTCTACACGACATTTAGGCATCATCAAAATCATTTTTGGCACGCTTGGCAATTTTGAATATTGAAGGGATATTTAAACATTATCGATTTTTATTTTATAATAATAAATATTACGGTTTATTCTTATAAAAATACGTAGATTTTAATAAATGCAAAAATAAATATACTTAAAAAAAAATGTAGGTTGTGTTTCGTGTGATGCAATGCTAGCTAATTAAGATTGTTTGTTGTAGCAGAAATGTGACCCCCGTCTGCATAATAACTTTACCTACTCAGAATTTGTTGTATTTGCTTTCTTTCTTTGTTATTTGTGTGCGTCACTTTACATCTTACTTAGAAAATTAAGCATAACGCAGGCATTCTAATATGCAACGTGTGTGTAAGCTAAGAAAGGTGGAAAACACCTTTTACAAACGATTGCCTAAATATATTGAGGCAGGAGGAAGGAATTTCGAACGTTCACTGTAAGTGGATACATAAAAATATAATGCAATGTTGAATAAGACATTTATTGTTCACATTCCACACACCTACACAAAGTTCCATAGACATTTAATGTAACAATAGGGAAGGTAAACTAGCTTTAGTGAGTTGCAAATCTATATAAGTACTACTATCACTAAACAAATACATTGTACACATCAAATTTATTCATTTCTGCAACAAAAGATGGAATACAAAGATAAGACTAAGCTGAACTTCTATGTTAAAATATCAGTTTTTGTTATTCTGGTGTGTTAATGTTTATCAGTTAACACTTACTTTTATTTGTACACTTATGTGTATTCATCGTAATATTACTCACCAAAAATAAAGTTACAAACAAAACTAAACTAAATAAGTTAAAACAAGGGAACTCAACAAAAATAAAAAGAAAGGATTCTAATACCCTACAATACTCTTCACAAGACAGGCGATACCCAACAACAATTTCTATTTAATAATCCCACACAAAACGAACAAAAAGTTGCACAGTCAGTAATAACGAAATGATTAACAATCATCTACCATTTTATCGGAAACTAACCCTAATTCAATTTCAAAGAAGTCCTATAAATATCTCCCTATCTGAAACTGATCAAGTATTTGCCGAATTTCGGTGGTGTCTGGTGTTATGTATATTCGCTGTTCGGACATGCCGTGCGCCGTGGCGTTTCAATCATCTATGTCTACCGTAGCTATTTTCTTCTTTACCACATTAATAGAATATATCTTTCCAATAGCATCGAATTTTAACTTTAATTTGACAAATGTTTTCAGTTGTGGACCTGATCGGTCAAGATAACTCAGGTTATACATCCTACTGGTTCGCAATCGATTATCCTGTACATACGAAAATTGTGTAGTGAGAAAATTTTAGCTAACTTATACAATTTTGCAGACTCAAAGGACCGGGACACGCTGTTTGTACACCACCTAGTATATGGGTAATGGTCGTACAAAAAGCGTTTATTACTTGTATATTCAAAAACAAATACATAGGCAAAAGTCAACAGAAATACAGAAAAAGAAACGGTTTAAATTATAATTTAGCACTGAAAACTTAACGGTTCTAATTCACACAACAGTATTATATAGATTCCTACGGAATAGGGAAGCTGAATTGGCATATTTTACATAATTTGAGAGTTTAGTATAACATTTTAAACTATACTAGAGTGAGGGATCAGATAAAGGAAACTGATGTCCAGGGTGGCAGTAGTCCGACCTATCCCTACTAACATATTGATGACTAAACACATTATCAAAATCTATGCCATTTATTTAATTCTGTTCTGAAGATGTGTCTTTTTAACATGAATCCGGTCGCCTAAATTTTGAGGTGTAAAAGAATTTTTGTGAAATATAGAACCATTTTATTCAACCTTCCCTTTTGTTAAAAACATTATTGCTAAATAAATATTTAGTCAAAAAGTCTAATAACTGAAAAATATAGTACCGCCTAACGCGGTATTTTAAAAACGTCTCTACTTGAGTAGGTGAAAGATAACTACTTCCATTAGTAACCTAAAGAAAAGGATTTAAAAAAGTATGCTCTAGAGTGCAATGTTTGCTATATATTGGCGCATGGTGCGCCTTCATTTGTTGTATTTATAACCAGTTTCCTCCAGTAGCCTTTCTTTATCGTTTCTTTGATGGTAGTGGTTGGTCGTGGCCAAGTCGACATTCTAGTTTGCACATTCTTTCCGTCTTTACTTACTTCCGTTTCTCTCATCCTAATATCCTAAAGAAGCTGGCGGTTGATTCAAACAAATAAGGCACGACAGAACTCGAAGGAACCTAGCTACTACGAGTGATAATGGTTGTGAAATTTTGCGGATGTTCAAGAGCTCATATGCACTAGATGAATTGAGAAATAGAATTATTAATGGAAATAGATTTCACATAATTACATATAAAATTATAGGTAATTAGTTGTACGTATAATTAAAGCCGCAAAATGCAAAAGGAATAAGTAGGATAGGCATGCAAAATTACGATGTTGCAAGACGGTACAAATCAGCCCAAGAATGACATACAGCATTGAATACCACCGGAGAATAAAATTCATCTACGAGACAAGAAGAATTAGAGTGCAGAAGCTGGAGAACAATAAATTAGCGTTATCGAGTAGTAATCGAGAGTAAGTAATCGAGTAGCATGTACCAGCCATAGTATATTCTGGTGCCATTTTTTATCTTTTTCTATCCTAATGTGTAAATGAATTTTTTGCAACTGTATTTATCTCAATAGGTGATGAGCTGTCTAATGGGGATAACATGTTAGCATTGGTTTTCATAACAACACGACTCTTTGGAGCATATGTTATGTGTTTCGTGTTCCATGTCTTTGTTACCATTGTACTCTCACCATCGAGAGTGAAGCACAGTTAAAGTATACTGGAGTTGCTACAAATCTCGACTGGGACTGGGACCTGGAATGCTACATACGTCAGAACCAGGTTTTTTTACCACTGGATTATTGATCCGTTAAATTCAGTTGTTTTCAGCAGAAAGCGATTGCTACTTTTGTGTCTTAACCTCCAAGACAAAAATCTGCCATAATTGTGATTAATGTCGGTTAATAGTGTTCGAAAATAGGAACTAAACAGAAGTATTCTATTAATTTTTCATCGTTGTATCAAACGAATTATTTACTTAACAAATGCATTGGTACATTTTGTGCCACTTAAATTACACTTCTTTGGAAACCATGTCTCGTTAACCACAGTTCCTTGTAAACAAATAATTAATTTGAAGAATGAGCAGTCTTAAACCTGTAAACCTGTTATTTTTGAAACAAAGTTGTTTCTAATACTTCCTTCTTCAAAGCCCCAACTGTGAAAATACAGAAAAATATCTTTCCGTTATTAATTGTCTGTTTCTATTCTAAAATCTAAAAGTACCCGGACGCATTCTTTTAATTAACGCAAACAGCTGCTATTAATGATTCTACACGCTAAATTCGTATGGAAGAAAGGGATCCGGAGCGTTTAGGAGATGCCAGTTACACTAAGTGGCTGAAGTGGCGCCTTATTTACTACGTATCGACTCATCCGATAAGTCAGGCGAATTGCGTGACGCATCTACTAAGTCGCCGGTATATATGGTATATAAGTCGGGGATATTTTAGGATTATATATGTTTTGGGCTTGTATAAAAAACGAGCATACATCTTTAACGATGTTGTCTGAAATTATACCGCGACACATGTTTATTGAAGATATTTGAGATACAATCAGTTTTATTTACTAACGGATCATACAAAGTGTCTTTTAGGATCTTTTTAAAATAACCTAGCAATTAATAGTTTACCCAACATGATGGTAACATGTTCTTAATATTATCTTTGCAATGTTAAGAAGGAAGTTCTTAGATGATTGGAACTGAGATCCTAGTTAGATTAAAATCAATATTCCGTTTAACATATTTGTCCACTGATACAAGGGTGCTCAGATACGCGAGGAAAGGCACAGATTTAATAGAATAAGCGATTTTCATTTAAAAATATTATATTCATTATGACTTTGGTTAATCTAAATAATAAGAAAGGACTTGCTTATCCTCTTTTTCAGAAAGTAGGTATGGCTATCCTTGATTGAAGCAGACTAGCTAATATGAGCTAAACTTATTTCAAATGTTCAATTGTGTTTCAAATAATTTGTCTTAGAGGCTTTTTGCAGGCATACCATTGCTACATATTTTCATTCTTTAACCCTTAACACGCTACATACATAAGATTCACAGGCTTTATGGTCTTTTTAGAATTTTGTGATTTTCCGCAACATCTGTATAGTATCTTGGCAGTCACATGATCAATTTTCATGCGTGAGAACCAAATCGGCTCTTCACAGTCAACTGATTAGAAGGTCGATCTTTTAAACGCAATCTAAGAATATTCCTGTTTCGCAGTACTGTTCTTATCTTCACTGTTTTTACAATTACAAAGTCGGTTAAATTACCCAAGTTGCGTATTTCCGATTGTAAGACAGAAAAACAAGTTAAAAATTAGAGCGTTTTAACGAAACACTGAGAGCATTTTCAATTTAATTCAAAAATGTTATTGTTATAAATTCGAAAAGGAAAAACACACGGAAAAATTTCTACCGTGTTTAACAACAATGTAAGTTATAAGAGTATAGTAACGTAACGATAATGAAATGACAATGAAAATTAAAAATATACCCATCAAGAATTGGCCCATAACTAATTGTAGTAAGGCTATAACAATTATGTGCACCCTATTACAAAAATGTTACTAACTAAATATATGTGGTGTTTCTCAGCTTGTTTCGTTAGACTAGATAAACCCAGTAGAATTTCCGATTTCGCCATTACATTTGCCACTGGTCTCTTCAAATGAAGTACTAGTAAAGATTGTGGCACTGTTTTTGCAAATCTTTTATCTAAGATATTTAATTTAGCTTTATGTACCTCAGTATTCCCAGATACTTGGAATGCTAATATTTTTCCAATTTTAAAAAAGGGTGATAACTCTGACGAAACTACCGTCCACTATCAATTATCCCTGCCTTCGCAAAAGTGTTGGTATCATTACTATATAAAGCCATCTTATACCACATAAGATCTTTCAATTTCCAATAGAACAAACAACGTCTGTTCCACAGGGATCCAACTTGGGGGCACTATTTTTTAACTTATTTATTAATGACCTTATCGCGTCACTTGATTATCCGGTTTTGGCCTACGCAGATGATCTATATCTCTTCCTCAGAGAAATTTAAACATAAGTAATAGGTGGTGTATAGATAACAATCTGAATCTAAATATTGGCGAATACTATTTTGTCTCATACACTATAAACATTAACAAAGTGGATTCTCAGTACACCATTAACAATATTCTGATACATCGTGTAACTTTAGTTAGAGACCTGGCAGTTGATCTTTGTTCCTCACATTGGTCTTGAGCAAACTCGAATATGCTGCTGTAATATGGTGTCCATTTTATGAGGTGAGATCAGCTCGCTCAAACGGGTTCAGCGCAAATTCTTAAATTTCTATGTTGTAAGTATGAAAACATCTGCTCGGATCGTAGTGTGTAGTGTAATCAACTGCTGGAGAGACACGGTTTGATATTTTTTGCTCATCAAGTGCTGAATTTATGAGTGGAATTATTTCATCTAGGATTGACGTCCAGAGTTATTGTCAAAAGCAAACTTATTGTTTCTGGACTACACAATAGGACAACCCGTCTTCTTAATTTCTACAGCCTAATAATACTTTACGTAAAGTCCCGCTGATACATATTGCCAAGGACTTTAATAGTCTAATCTGCAACCTGCGGTAGCGAGCATTTAGGTTCACTTTTGTTGTCTGTCGTCCGTCGATATACTTTTCACAAAGAGTTAGGATCTTGGTCAGTTTTGAACGGGCAGTGGTATGAAGCACTACGTGTGCTGTATAGTTATAGCGTTAGATACTTTGCTTTTTCTTTCGTTTTATCTTTTCTTTTTATTTAATGTATTTTTCCTTAAGCTAAATTGATTGACTTTTAGTTTATTACTTTTGTGTTTGTGGTTTTTTGGTTTGCATCCTCTTTATTTTCGCACTGGATTATTTTTATTTGTAGTTCCTCTTTGTTGTTTCCTTTTTGCGTGGCAAGTGTATAGGGTATTGGTAAGTTGTGACATATTTTATATAATTTATCGAGATGGATTCAGATCAGTACGGTGAAGCTGGAGATGTTTTTAATATAGATTGTGAAAGTCCTAATTATTCAGCAATATTACTTGAGGACTCGTTAATAAAGGATAAAGTATCCTTAAACATTTCGCAAAATCAATCAGTAATTGATTCGGCTAATGCTAATGTTAATAACATAGCTATGGTTAATGTCAATAGCACATACAATGAAATGTTAGTTATAAACAATTTTGATTTGGAGTTTGGTGATTTGTATAACGGCCCGTACTATGCATCTATAACAGCACAATTCAAAAAACATTGGCCGATTGCATGAGATGGCTGTGGGTCGTCTTTTACACGCAGAGTTAGGTGTTAAATCGTCTATTAAAGAAATCAGCAAAGCGGAATATAACCGGATTAAAGTAGAGATGAGAATGCTGAAAGATGTGTTTAATTTAGTTAATAATCTTTCTCTTAAACCTAAGAATTTGTATTGTTATGTTTCCAAACACAAAACAGGTGTGATTAGATATGTTGATACGTCAATTGCGGAAGAAGAGCATCGAACAAGATTACAATCGATAGAATGCGATGGAATAGTAAAAGGAGTTAAAAGGGTATATAAGAAAGTCAGTCAGGAGGATAAGTCTAGTAAGATGATTCCTGGTCAAACGAATATTGTTTCGTTGCAATGTAACAGATTGTCACCGTACGTGTTTATTAATAGTTGTCGCAGAACGGTAAATGTATTTGTGGGCAACGTAGTACAGTGTTTTAAGTGTTTGAGGTACGGGCATATTGCGAAAATTTGCAAGAGTAAAGAACGACGTTGTAAGAATTGTTCGCGCAATGCGACCTGAGTAGTTGCTTGATAGCTGAAGATTTTAACATTCACAGCTTTAGTTGGGGTTGTGATTATGATGATGGATCCAGTTATAATGTTATTGACATTTAAAATGATTTTCATCTGGGTGTTTTAAATGTCGGTTGCCCTACACATATTTCCTATTCTAATCGACGATCTGCAATAGATCTGGCACTTGCGTCTCCCAATGTAGTCACTAAAACATCATGGGAAGTTCTTGATGATACTCTCGGTTCGGACCATTTCCCTATACCCATACTATATGCTGCGGAAGGATGAATGCCCTTCCTGATATATTCCACCTCTAAGTGGAATGTAAAAGACGCCGATTGGCTAAATTATTCTCAGCTTTTAGAGAAGTCTTTTGAGGATATTAATATGAATATGCAGGCAAAAGACATTTATGAATACATTTTGAAGCAAATTAACGCGGTAGACAATAAAATTTTTAAAATCAAGAAGGCCTTTTCTCCTAAGAGGAGAATGTGTTGGCGAGATGAAAGTTGTAATAGCGCAATTGCTAACCGGAAAGCATCACTTAACAGATATAGATAAAATCTATCCTTGGAGAATTTTGTAGAAGAACTTGTGCTGAAACCAAGAGATTACTCAAGTCCAAAGCTAGAGCTAGCTGGAAAAGCTACAAACATATGGCAGAAGATTAGAGCTATTACATCAGGAAACTCTTCCAGACCGTCCGTTTCGGAAAATCTCTTAACTGAATTCTTATATGAATTATCCCCAGATTTTGTAGAAAACATCCCCCATGAGCTTAATTCTCTTGATCAATCTTCGTAGGTACTGTTGGAACCTTCCACAGAGTTTGAATTATATAAGGTGTTAAAGACGTACACAAACACTCCCTCAGGTTTAGATAACGTCTTGTACCCCACAATTAAGTATTGACCTAATAATGCAAAAGAAACTAGAGGAACTAAAAACTGGAATTGTTGTTACTATTGACAAATCGTCTCTAGTCCAAAATGTAGGTGATATTAGACTTATTTCACTGCTTTCCTGTATATTGAAAACTTAGAGAGGCTCCGGTTAGAATGGTGGACGGAGAGTCGTGGGTGAGCAATACGGATTCAGGAAAGGATACAGTACCCTGCATGTTTTAATGCATTTGGTGACAGACATTCAATTCGCTTTTTTTTTAAATGACTAATGGCAATTTTTGTAGATCTTAAAGATGCTTACAGGACAGTTAGTTTGCAGACACTATGCAGTAAGTTAATAGAAATAAATATTCCTTGAAGTATCGCCACCGACATTGTCAATTTGTTTACACACCGGAAAGTAATGGTAAGAACCGCAAAGGCTGAATTTTTAGGACCTAGAATAACTTCAAAAGTATTAGCACAAGGATCAGTATCGAGTCCCTTATTATTCAATGTCTATTCTAACGATTTAGTTACTCCGAATACAAACATAATTCAATACGCGGATGATATTGTGGTTTATACTACGTCTCGTATCTACGTCTTAAATCAAGCAATGTTAGACTAGATGGTGTGATATAAAAGAATTTGAAATCGCATATTCTAAATGTAGTGTACAATTATTTACTAGACACCGGAATGCTAATTGTATTGTTAAACTGGCTAACAAGGAATTCCAGATTAGTAATGTTACTAAATACTTAGGCATGTGGATAGGCAGTAAACTAACATGGAGAACACATATAACGAAAGTTATTGAAGCTTTCAGATATTTCCATCTACGACAACCGATTTATTAGAACTAATGGATCTTTTATTAATAATATTCCATTTAAATGTTTTATACACCACAAACCCCAAATTTGTTTTCCTGATTTTGCTCGAAACCTACACGCCAATATTATTTTATTTAAAGATATTGTCAATTGGCGTTCGGAATCCACTCACATCTCCATCTTTGCAGATGACGCAAAAATGCTTTAGGCACTGGATGTGCTGATTCCACAAAATGATAGCAAAATTTTCGCGCTGCCTAAAGAAGCCACTGGGGAAGCCATGGCTATTAAAAAACATTGAAATATGTGATAAAGCATAGCAGCTCGAGTTTTAGTATTTTTACCGACTCCGAAGGCGTGCTCATGAGGTTTCAAAATTTCACCTTTAAATCATCGGTCATTATCGGGGAAATATTTCCATTAGATTTCCATCTAAGAGAACAAAAGAAGTTTATCGAATATATTTGGATTAAAGGACATTTGGAGATACCCAATAACGAATTAGTGGACAGTCGGGCTAAAGATGCACGCTATGCAAATCAAAAGTAAAGATATATTGCTGCCATATACCTCTGAAGAAGGATCTTTATAACAATTGGTAGACTTTATACACCAAAACATACAAGCGCAATCCCACAAATTATTACACAATTTTTCCAACCATCAGGAACCACTGGTGATATATTAAGATCAACGTTAGGAAAATGTCTTGGCACAAATTTTCAGGATTTCAGTAAAGTATATTTCTAATGGTGCTAAACTGAGGCCAATAGTAATAATATGGTAGTATAATAGTAATAATAGTAATAATAGTAATAATAGTAATAATAGTAATAATAGTAATAATAGTAATAATAGTAATAATAGTAATAATAGTAATAACAGTAATAATAGTAATAATAGTAATAATAGTAATAATAGTAATAATAGTAATAATACGAATAATACGAATAATACGAATAATACGAATAATACGAA
>LR736925.1:359669-420242 GCA_902654985.2 Oryctes borbonicus | reverse complement strand
TACGAATAATACGAATAATACGAATAATACGAATAATACGAATAATAATAATAAGAAAAAGAAGAAGAAGAAGAAGAATAATAATAACAATAAGAATAATAATAATAATAAAAGAGTCTTGGTCGCCTAAATTTAACATTTCTTATTTTGATGTAGTGAGTCGTTTTCTATCGACACCAGCGAACTATTAGGAAACCACCTGTGACATTCTTCTTTAAAATTAAAATAAAGTAAGCTGTAATATTTGACTAACATATGCCCATATGCATAGGGCCCATGAATTCAATATAATTTAAACACGACTATAATGTCATAATATTGCATTGTTTAGGGATTTTCCAGTGTCCTTTTTTTTTGTCCTTTAGTTTTTGGAATTAAGAGAAAACTTACACAAAAGAAGTGATTTATATAATCGCAGTGGAAGCTATAATGAATTGAAAACTGTGTAGTATGGAAACTTTGATATAACAATAGAAATAACTAATATAAGTATGTAATTTTCAATTACGTAAATATGATGTGTATTGTTTTGTATCAAAATTCTTCATTAGCTTATACACGCTGCATTTGCATATTATATCAAGTAATAAATTTCATGAGAAAACTACTTCTATTATATGTTGCGCATTAAACTTAGATGTTATTCAAGTTTAAGTAATTTTAATTAATGAGTCCTTAAGCCAGAAGCATAATGAAGAAGGATAGACAAAGAATCAATTCTTTTGTTTGATTTAAGGGTTCTTGCAAGCTCTCCACGGTTCCGGTCTAGGACAATAAAGGAGTGGTCTAATGCGGGCTGGTTTCAAGCATATTATATTTCGTTGACATTGCAAATAAATTACCTGCCTTAAATGGTTAGTTTTTCTAAGCTATTTTTTGTTGTGCCATTATTAACTTGCCTTTTTTAGTAAAACGAAGTCAAATTCACTAATTACGTAATATTTCAAATGTTATAAGAGTTATTAAATTTAAACTATAAATTTTAATATTTATTTACATCTCAGTTCATTTAAATATCGGGTCTTGAACACTTTACTTTTGGTTATCATATTTGAAGTGTTATCTATTAGTCCTAAAATTCAATTTAGAATACTAAATAATTATTGGCTATATGTCCAAATTAATTAAATTTCATAAATTCCAATTGATCCAGCTGTGTAACATTTGTAACGTTTACAAATGAGATATTTTGTTTAAGTTGAAAGATAATTTTTATATATAGATATATCCGAGAGTAGATCATATATATTTATTGTAGATAATGACATTATAAGCACGACTGAAATTATAAGAACACTACATACATAACTAAGGTAAGAGCCGTTTTTAACGATCGATCGTTTTCAGTCACATAATTTTCCAAAACGTAATAAGATGGGTATAACGGTGGAAATAAATAGTTCTTCATTGATTTAGGACGGGCGTAACAGTAGCAACAGCATTTCAAGGTCATCAAAATTGACTGACAGATTTCATTCATTCATTAGTAGACCAAGTGACTTTATTGTACGGTGGCAACATTTTGTGTAATTTCTATAACAAAATCTCGCTGCGTTGCTAACAATTTAATGGATTGAAGTCAGTCACGTATTTCTTGTGTAAATTTTTGTGTAGAAAATTATTGATTAATTATTATATAATTATATATTAATTATTATATGAAGGATCGAGTTCGAAAGTCCTTGTTGAAGGATAAATAAAGGAGATGGAAACAGAAACTGGAGTAATACTGATCCAAAGAAAGATGGAAAAACCAAATATGAGAAATGCCTGTAGCTACAGGAATGATAGGCAGAAATATCAAGATGCTTCTGAGACATCGCATGGAGAAGCAAGTACTTAGCAAGTGATGCCAAAACAAAATTTAATAAATAATAACATTAGTGATCACGTACGAAGAGGAGTCTCGTGTCGAAACAGTAAAAGGAATACGAAGTCAAGTTCGTTAAAGGCAGAAGAAAGAAATAAAACTCATAATCATTATCATCAAAGCATATCAACCAAGCTGGAAAAGGATGGCCAATAGAAATATACAGAAGGGGGGTGCTGAAACGATGGACGGAAAGGTGGGCGGCAATGTCAGAAAACACGCTGTAAGAAACGTAGTGCATGTAAACCGGTTTGGGCATAATCAGAGAGGAAGAAGAAGATAAGAACAATAGGAGAAAATGAAGCAAGCAGATTCATAAGAAAGGGGTTTGATAACATAACTAGACTGTCACAATTCACTTTATAAATCTTAATATGTACCTACTCGTACTTGTGCGTGTGCTCGTGACTTTTTAAAATGTGGACGATTGCGCAAGCTTGAGTCTCAGGAGTCGTGCGAGCTAAGACTTGCATGACCCCACCGGGAGGCAGTACATAAATGAAAAGCTCGTTGTACTCGCAATCTTCATGCGCAGGAAAAAGGTACAGGCGGGCTCGCGCTCAGGAAACATTGTAGAAATGGAGTGGAAAGACGGATTAAAAATAGATAAATGCCTTGTTAGCAACATAGAAAATTATGAAAAAGCATGGAAGTATTGCGCACTGGAATAAAACTGCTACTTGCTGCTCTAGTACGTTCGTTGTTGTTCATTGTGAGTAAATACTGAGCCACAACCACGAACAAAGCGTCGCGAGTCTCACGAGCACGAGCCCAAGCACGGATACCTTTACAAAAAACAGCCAAGAATTTATATTTTAATGTTGCAAACACTTTAACGTATCATGTTTGATTAGTTATTAGTACATCGAAATGATCACAACGGGAAACATATTCTCAGTGTTTACGGCGAAGTATTGGGGTATGGGGCTTTGACGTTTTAATTATGTATGTAAATATAAGGAAGACTATATTTAAAGTCATAAAATAACGTTTATCTGGGGCTTTAATTGCACTTTGTAGTATGTGAAACAAATTGGATTAACGCAGTAATAAATTTTTAACTAAACGTTTTGAAATGAATTGCGCCATCAGTTTCTTTTGTAATATTATAACTCATAACTAGACTGGTGACCGAAATCTTCCACTATCGGCTATGTGTCACACGGCATCGGCGTACTGCAGTCGTTCAACTTTGATATGCTTATTGAGATACTCGCACCAGTCAGTACTACTTGCGCGGTTGCAAAAGAAGAAAAAGATGAGTGAACTGTTTTGTTCTTTGCTAAAAACAACAACAACAAAGTTAGTGGAAAGCTGAATTAATTGCACTTATTGCAAAGTTAATGACCAACGTATGAAGTATTAGCAGGCAACGTACACATTGTTTCGTTTATAAGCGGCATGGCATTCCGTGCCATTCCCTTTCAAGAGTTTTCCAAATTAGAACTTCACGAAAATGGAACAGTAACCATCGCATCGCGTCTGGCGTTTACCGCGCTCGCTTCATTCGCCCCTTCAACTTGATGCCGGCTCGGCAACGTAGGGTGTAATTTGTACGTTCAGCTTACAACAGTGAGCAACACGATTTGCATACAAAGTTATTACTTTTGAAATCATCGGCATCCTACTTCGTCACAGTTCCACCAAGAGATATTCATTTAAGCAATCTTTCTTTTGCATTTTAATCCCTCATTAGGCTCCGTAGCTCGAGTGGCAGTACGCGTATTTAAGCCTCATTCTAATCTCATGGGATTGAGATTTTTCTATTTATTTTTTCTTCTCGTCGGTAGGCAAAGGCTGCGGGGGAACATAAACAGCCGACTTTCTAAAGAAATATCTAAACAATGCAGAACAAAAATGTTAAATGCTTTTAATGGTTGATTTCATTTGGAAATGTGAGAGCGAAACGTGGGCATTCGCACGCAATTACGACGCGGTTTCAACCCGGAAACCCAAATTCTTTAAAAGATTCTAAGGATGATGTTTATGAATAATTAATTTTGGGTGGACTCGCCGGCATAAAAGCATATTTCCACATGCTACCTAGGTATATTGCCCTAATAGTAACAAAAATAATAACAGCGAAAGTATGGTAAATGATAGGGTTTGCCTAAACAATAGAAGTATATGTGTCAATGTACATCTTTATATTCGTGTGATTTCTCGAGACGAATCTCATAAATCCCATTCAAGTTTTATATCACTCTCCAAGATGTGATAAAAAAAATCCGCATGCACAGGTTACGTCATCACTTGTTCCACGTCCTCCGCATACTAGATTTATCTCCTACCGGTTATGCCAGCCGCTATTTTTTAAAACGTTTACGTCAGCTTTCCAGATTCTCGATCTGCCGTTCGTTCTTTGCTCGTTTTGTATGAAAAGTTCAACGTATTCGACGGATATAGTTTCTAATATGATGCCTAAAAATAAATTTCGCGGACTAAGAGAATATTTCAATTATTGAAAAAGTAATTTATCATACGGCTTGACTTCATGAAATATTGGCATAAGAGTGTTATGTGGTTTGGATTTCGCCTGTGGTTACAAAGTTGTTTTTTCTTTACTATGTACGGCATTATGTTTTTTGATTGATATGTGTCTATATGTATCTAATCTAACTTAATTAATAGAAAAAGGTAAAAAGCAATCAGACAGGCGCATGTTTTTTTTTTTCATTTCAGCCATTATAAATTGCACTACTTGCAGTGCAACTTAATGCAATTGGAAACTAAATATTTCTTCAGTGCAAAATTAGTATGATTTATTTAAAACTTGTCCGTCTACTCTTGATAATTGCCTTACAGGTTGTTAGATTTTACTGACTGACTGAACAGAGTAGATTTTGAAATAATTTAGAATAAATCTTAATCAAGGTTTTATATCATATACTTTAAATATACGAGCCAATCTAAGTACACAGTTGTCAACATATCTTGTAAAATTAATTCAGGTAAAACCTGCATGCGACTTTAACGTACATAGTGCGCCCGGAAAGTTTGGAAGCACCTAAATAACAACGTTATCAATGTTTTTTTGAGAAAAGTCATCATCAATCAATATTTTTTAATAGCAGTATTGTCGTGTTTACGATGACCTTGAAAAAGTTTTGTCATATTTTTTCTTTTCAAACGGCACTGTGGCATGTTTGCTTTATTTTTGGATAGGCGCTGTCATTCTCTAAACGACACTTAAAAGATACTAGTGTGTACCTTGCCTAAGGTTTTTGAGGAGCTTATTTGGAAATTATGAACAGTGGGTTTAACAGAAAAAAAACGTATCGAAGCACTTATGATAGTTGGTTTTGAAGATAGAACCCATTCATCTAGATAAGTTTGCCATTTATTTAATAACACTCATCCAGATTCTGTTCCAATTAGTGTTTCCGTCGCGAGTGAAATTTACAATAAGTTTCTACAAGAAATGCATGTTCGTGAACGGCCTCGTAGCGGTTGTCCTTTAACCAGTGAAGGTGGACAGCTCGATGTATTATTGTCGTTGAATGGAAATCCACATGATACGACACGGTATATTGCTTAAAACAAGTTAATACATCAAAATCGACAGTAAGTACCATTTTTTTGCAAAAACAAGTACCATCCCTACAAAGTTTGTTTGATTCACGAGCTGTGCGAAGACGATTTCGATGAACGTTTACAGTTTTGTGCAGAAATAATACCGATGTGTGATAACGACCGGAATTTTATACAAAATATCTTATTTTCCGACGAAGCTACCTTTGCTTTACATGGAACTGTCAATAGACAAAACTGTGATACTGGGGACGTCAGGATCTGTATTGGATACGTGAACTATGTACTCAATATCCTAAGAAAATAAACGTATGGTTGGGCATAGTCGGTGTCAGAGTTGTGGGGCCTTTCTTCTTTAGTAATAATTTAACGGAAGAAAGGTATTTGCAGTTTTTAAAGGACAAGCTAATTGTTGAGTTGGCGGTACTCTACTCCAATAACGAAAATCCTAATTTACCCAACTAGAGAATATTATTATACAAGAGGTATACGTACATAGATACCTTGATGACACGTTTCCAAACCAATTGGGAGAAAAGGATCAATCGAATAGCTAGCGGAATCTCTCGAATGGATTACTTCCTAGGGTTACTTAAAAAGTAAAGTGTGGGTCCCACATTAACTTTAAAATATGAATGAGTTGCAACAACGAATACGAACCGAAATACGTGAAATCATTCCAGAAGTAATACATGCTGTTCAGACTGAATTTTATTACCACATAGGAATCTGCCAAAACGTCCATGCCAACATTTTCAACACTTGTTATAATAAACAACACATAAGTATCGGCACCCTCCGCACCACACAAGTTTAATTTATTATATAGTAATATAATAATTAGTCCGGGACGGCCGTTTCGAGGACACGAATGGTCCTCATCATCAACCGGTGACCGGATTCGGTCACCGGTTGATTGTTTGGCAACAATTGAGCGTCCAAAATTGCCGACATGCTCTGAAGTGCCTTTCACCGCGTGCGCAATTATATTATTAGAACATTATTGATGAGTAGCGCTATCTTCATGTTAAGGCTTGAAACTTTTCCGTCATAAAATGTATTAATAAAAGACACATCCAAAGTGAAAAAACTTATCATTCTCGTATATTTACACAGATTTATTATAACATCTATGTTCATTTCGAATGTGATGCTTTGTACACATTACACATGATGCATTCTGGTTTAACAAGTATATGAACAAGAACACATATGTTTTGGAATGCAGCAATTTTTTTACTACTACCAATATTCCTGCACGACGGATACCTTATTTATTCTTGAAACGAAAAATTTTTTATATTCGGCATAAGTTTTTAATTAGAAGTTATCCAATAATAATATGATGAATAAATTAAATTTGCTGCTTATGTTAGTGTATTACATAAGATTCTATTTCGATTTCACCATCATATTGAATTACTAGTTATTTATTCGCCGGTGTATATCAAATAGAAATTTATTTTTCTAACCCCATTGTAAGTCAATAGCGTTTTTAATTTAAATGAGTATTTACGGGGTTTGTGTTCTCTAGTCGATATTATCTATCGCTTGGCGACGCAAACAAATTTGCATTGAGTGTTAGACTGGCAAAAGGAGTCATGTAAAACGAAAGATACTTTCCAAATGCTTGCTGCATTGACAGAGAACAAGCGCTATAAAATTCCATC
Organism: Oryctes borbonicus; assembly: GCA_902654985.2. Lineage (NCBI taxonomy): Eukaryota > Metazoa > Arthropoda > Insecta > Coleoptera > Scarabaeidae > Oryctes > Oryctes borbonicus. Next base: position 413,171 of record LR736925.1, on the reverse strand, counting down.
TTGCTACTAAATATGTATCCATACATCATTAATATCTATTGAAATTTAAAAGAACATAGTTAAGCCTATTTTCAAGCAATACCTTTTCAAATTTTGTTTCGATTCATATCAGCTGGTGCCTTACATCTAACGACTATTTCTATGACCCAATTGATGTATGAGTTGCTTAAGAATAGGTTTGCAACTGAAAGCAGCTGAAATGATATATCCATGCATCCATGTATGATTCGAGCACGTATTTATGGTGAAGAACCAGAATTTGTGTTGTTTCTCGAATATGCTCTCCGTCGAACACGACAGGCTGGCTTTTCAAGTATCCTTGTCAAATCGAATAATGCAGAAATTGCTCTCTTACACGAATTGAATGGACACTGGCCGGTATGAACAGGCGAGTGTTCATAATCCTATATAGGTAAAAAAGACTTGCTGATCGGGACGTAGAAATGTTAGGATAGCGGTCCTCGATGTGAAAAGCAATCACAATAGTTTGTTTGGAGGTAACAAGCGGGGTCTTTGGGCCGACAGATCATTTTCTTATAACCACTGGAGTATGCGCTTCAATGGAAAGTATTTCTATTAAGAATACTGCGGTTCTTGAGAACAATTGCGACGGCTGGTAAACGGAGAATGGTTCTGAAGGGTCTTACAGAATTGTATTTGCATTAAGTTGCAAATATACAAGATTTTAACGACGTACTCTGCCTGAAGAACATTGTTAATTGGTTTTAAGTACTTGAATTTAGAATAAAATTTGAGACGTATTAAGAGGGAAAGACGGGAATTGAAGTCAGTGTCAGAAAATATCTTTGTAATCATTAAAATAAAACAATTTAAAATCAACTTAAAGTTTCTTCTTTCAATAAAATCAAAATGCTTTGTTATGTTAAGTGTAAATGGATAGATTTTTCAGAAAATAGTTCTATAATTTTGCTTCTAAATTTCAGACCTGTCTCTACTTCTCTCATTAGGATGGAATGGTATGAAGCAGTGCTGTCGAAATTTCATTAAGTGGTATTGAATACATCCTACATAATTAGTGTCTTATCAACTTAGATTTGGTTGAGTTTAATCTTCATAATACCATGGGATTCATCCTGGAGAGACCTCGTGGTACTTAAGGCTGTAGAACAACGGTAGAAATGGAAAACAATACTGGGGATTGCAGCCGGATATAAAATAAAACTCCCTTTTGCTTCCCTTAAGTTTTCCCATGTTTTATTTATGTTTCAGTACAGAATAAACAAACAGAAGATGTAAAATTTCAAGCAAATAAGAAAACCAATAGTTAACATAGCCACATTTACAGCAAAATATTAAAACTATTTAAATTAAAATAGGTTGTAAGTTGCTAACAACTCACTGGGTGAAGGCGAGGTTATGACGCGAAAACCTTGTCTTAGCCTTGCTCTAACGTATACAGCCAGCACTTTTGTTCCATTAGTGCAAATCGTATTTATTTTAAGCGTAGGTATCGTAATAGGAAATACTTAACGTCTTGAAAACTAAAATGAGTTACTCGTTATACCACTGGAGCCCCTAGTAACCCCTAATTATAACACTGCGTCGAAAAATATGGTGCTAATTCCTCAATCTCCCAATATCCAAATAAATTATTTCCTGCAATGCATTTAGTGCGGTGTAGATTAAATATGCGGTACCTTTGAGTCTGAGGAGCTTTGTTTGTTATCGTATCTTATCCTTCAAGAAGTATACACGTAACATGAGAACATCACTATGGACGAGTAATTGCAAATTTTCCATGTAGGTGTCTTTTCAAATATCATGAAAGCTAAGAAAATATGGTATAATGATTTGGGCAGTACGCAATAGTGAAACTTCACATGTTTACAAACGTTAAATACACAGTGGGAAAAAGCGAATAATGTAAACGCAACTAAGGAAAGCGAATGATTTTAAATATGCCAGAGAAACTCAAGAAGGAGGAAGGAATATGATATCCGATCATTTCTTTCATCAGTCTCGACTAAGCAAGGAATTTAAAAAAGATACAACATTTAACAAACCAAAGCGTTCCAAGTAATTAGTAGATTCTCGTGGCAGAGGTTTGTAGTCGACAAAATTTGGTTATGCTAAGAAATTAGTAGGGACACGAAAGTGAAGCGCACGGAAAGTGGAAAGCTTTAGCGTTTTCGCTTCATTGTTTTTATAGTAATCTTATAATATTCTATATTGATATATATATATATATGAAGAACATTTTGAATATTTCAGCTGTTATACTACAAATGTAAGATAAAGCTGGTTGCAACAATTTATACAATAATTTAAGTCCACAATAAGTTGTTGTAGACCATGTATGTTCATCGCCGATTAATTTCTCAGAGCTAATTTTAATTTACTAAGTGTTAACAGTAAGCATTTATAAATATAAATATAAATGTTACTCTTGAGCTACATACTTTGACTGCAAAGAACTAATAGGAAGATAGAAAGTAGAACATAAGTTCAAGCGGTCTTCGTTCTCTCGGTCATTGAAAATGTGCGTATATAAAACTAATATGATTAGGTTCAATAATATAATAGATACAATTAGGTGATGGTGAGTCTGCAGCAAATTATTTGAGTTTCTCAGAGTTTGAAACAGGAATAGATAAATACAGTGGCATAGTTTGGATATGTACAGTTTTCGTGAAAATGAAGTTTTGAGAATGAAAAATCTAGTGGAATCTTTCATTTGTGTTTGCATTATGTTGTTTACTATCGTATAGCTGCTGCCTTGCATTTTCATATTGTAGTATACAATAAGGTAGGACCATACAGAAACTAGATTACAAACAAAGGATATGTGTTTGGAGAATTTGAGGATACTTATGTAAAAACTATCGTCACAATTACAATGCAACTTAGTAATAATATAATAAAATATAGGATGGAAGTGGTTGTGACAATTAATACGATGAGTATTAATATAATATAATAAGCCCCTACAATTCCAAAATTTTCTTAGAGAAGTGAATTTTCCTAGTTAGCTGCTGCTAATGTATGTAGGTGTTATTAATAATATTATAGAAGTTTTTTTCGTTGTTTGAAATCCAATAGGTATTACATTGCTTCCATTTGGCAACACGATTTTTTTCGTTTGTGCAAATTCAGTTTGTATTTCACTTTTTAGAACGAAGATACTATTAGTTTACTGATTTAATCGATTTTGAAGGACTAATAATAACGGATAGAGCAGTAATGGTCCTTTAATTTGGATGACCTTTTATATAAACATTAGTATGCTATATAATTGGAACAGAATATAATAATACTGTAAGTTTTCTTTAAACACGTTTATAGGTATATTCCGCAATCAGCCCTGTTTCCTGGGGGAAATTTAATTTCTGGAACTAACGGAAAAATATTTATCAAAAATACCCTTTATGTGACCACAACATAACAAACTTAGCGGCTGACTATTACCACCACTTTGAACGTTTACCGAAATTATTTTTTAGGATGATAAATATGTTAAGTGATTTGTCATTTATTTTTGGTTTTATACGTATGAAAATTGTATCAAAAAGTCATAGGAGCCAATTTTTACATCTTTAAGAATTCAGATTTTGCCATTTTTCGCAAGGTCTGCATGATAGCAACATCCGACGAGTAAACGATTGTCATTTGTCAAAATTTGTGCTACAAATTACGAGTAAGGATTTAGAGACTTTAGAATATATGGGCAGAAGACTATACAAGCTTGCAGCAACTGCGTATAAATCTAAAACTTATTCCAAAAGCAGGTTCAAGATATTCAAGAAGGTATCGTAATAACTAAAGCTTATTACAGTATTGAAGAGTTTTTGATGTAACTATAACAAGCTGTTTGTTAATTTAGACAATTATGTCTTTGCTTATATTTTCTTTGTTTTCCTTTACACTTAGTCGTATATGCACTCTTGCCAAAACTATTATCTGACGCTATTCATAATATCCTCGTATCTGTTAACTTTTGCGCCTCGCTTTTTCAGCGTTTCCTTCCGGAGAGCCGTCGTGAATTTGCGCGGCCTAGGGAGCAAGTGAAGAAACTGCCGAGGAAACGAGAACGAGATTTGGTCGTAGAAGAGACAAAGCGAATCCGAGCTCACAATTATAAAACTTCCTCACTTGCATAGCTTCCCCTAGCGCTTACGCAGAATATAAGCGCTCGTGTACTATATACATATTTATGTGTGAAACGTTTTTAACGCTTTTTTGGGTTCTTTGTTGATGAATTACAAAGGGGCAATTTGAAGAAATCGAGTGCGCCTGGCGAGGCGTATTACTCAAGTTGTCTGATGATGTTAAGAAATTCGTAGCTTCTGTTCGCGTGAAATTTACATCGTGCATTTGCTATTAATCTCTCATGCTGGTGGTATTCGTTGATTTAACACAGTAGCTACCACAATTTGAAATTTTTCGTTGGCGAGTCTAAGCAATTGATTGATCGGTTCTTGGTTGAACTAAAAATTGCAATAAAAAGTTTTTACAGCTGTTTAAAGACCTGTGTCACCTTTCCAAGGAGTTCATTTCTATAATAATGTCATCAACTTTTTTGAAATAGAGCAGCTTGCATAATATCATTTCCGGATCAATTTTTTTAGCAAAATCCCGTTACAGACATATATACATACTGCGTGTCCACTTAGTTAGTGGACTTAGCAACCTTCCATATAAAAAATATTTGGTGATAATTTGCACAACATAAAATTTTGTTCAGATCCAACGCCTTCAGTTAGCGGTGCACATGAGAGAAGCTCTTTTAAATGAAACGCCCTGCGTACGATAGGGTTTTTAAATGCCCCTATCAAATTCATTTGAACTTTCTTCAACATTTGCCGGTCGTGCTTAGTTGAGTTGAGTTTGAGATAATTGATTTCGAATGGATATTTGATGGAGATTTTAACAGAAGAAAGAAGAAGAAAGATTACGTTTGCTAGATTTTACAAATTGGATTTTACAAAGTGGTTTAGTTCATATTATCACACTTTTTTTTATATTATACACGTTTTTCTAAAATCTTGTAAGGAAACTACGCTGGAATGGTGATTCAAATTTTATTCGAATGAGTATTTCTTGGACATGTTGAAAACGATACTACGTTAACTGGATTTTGCAAATTTGCCATTGGAATAGTTTCATAAATATTTGCCCTACGGCGTACTTCAAATTATATTCGAATAAGTATTTCTTGAAGTTTATCGGCATGTCGAAAAAAAAAAACTATGTTAACTAGATTTTGCAGTTTCCATTGGAACAGTTTCCAATTTGTGTATTTCTCCAGAACCTGATAAAGAAGCTCTTTTGGTTTTCATAAACATTTCTCCTTACCTAATATCTTTTTTTTAGTAAATTGAGCATGAAATCCCTCGAAAATTGTATTGAAACTTATAAATTCTGGGGGAATTACTTTTCAGCGTAAAATTTACAGGAAAAAATAATTATTACCTAAATACGGTAATATTCAATTAGAAGAGAAATATCATTGTTGAAATGCCCACCTATTGTAAAAACTATAGAAAGAAACACTGAATAAGATGGAATTTTAAATACAAAGTGTATATTAGTGCAGACATTAAACTTTGAAATTTCCCATTTATGTAAATTTATACAAAAAATAGGAGGTAAGAAGTTTGGGTCCTATTTTTAGTGTAAAATTCTCCAAAAATATTTTGTAGTGTACAGTCGAAACCTCTAAATGAAATACGAAACTAAATTTAATGCTAGGAACAAAGAAAAGAATTAATTTCAATTAGAGTATCTAAACAATCATTTAGTACTTAGTTAACATATACGTATGAATGTACATATGTACGTTTCACAGGCTCCTGATAGGGAGCACTCAATTTTAAAACGATTCTAGCCAACAACATCGTTCAGAACACATCCAACATCGCAGGAAACGCATTTATAATTAGTTAACTGGACGACGCGGATTATCCAGCGGTCCGTCCTGTTTTGTCTTCAATTTCCTTTTGAAAATAAACGTTCGCTTAAATACGAACAAATACTTGGAATGGACGGAATAGTTCTACCATTAAACTGTAAAGGTATTCGCCGATAACAAGAGACGGGAAAAAAATATCCTCCGGAGTGCATTCCTAGGTCGAGTGGATGACCGGCAAATGGCGTCTACCCGCTGCAATGCATGCTGGAACATACATGTAGGTACAAGAGAAGAACTTGTAAAGTCGATGAATTCTAATCAAGCCTGTTGTTCCTCGTCCGTTGTCGGGCAATTGTTTTACTACGCTTTTATAAGAGGACGGCCTTGGAACTTCGTTATTGGCGGAATCTGTTATTCGGCATAAAGTTATTTCGACTGGTTTGTGGTGATCGCTTTTAACTTTGTTACGTTTTTTTTTCTCGGCGGCGCTTATAGCGGATTAAATTTATCTATAGGGAATATTTTGAAATCTCTAAGCAGAATTCATTGAAAACTCGGAACACAGTGTTTTATTCTTCAATTATATATCATAAGCTGTAGTAAATTATACGGTGAAATAGCACTCAAATTCTGATGCCTAAGCCCATGATACACTCACAAATAAAAACAGTTCACTTTAGGTGGCCCCTATACTGAGTGAAATAATTTGCTGTCGCTAATGAATAGTATGATTACAAATGAAGGAATACTAGCCGTGAGTAAACAGTTGATTTGTGCCACAACTTTCATTTTTGGTATCTGCGGGCAAACCCACAACTTTGCTGTAGTTGATTCTATTTCTTTATAGCTACTTAAAACTAATCAATTTCTGTGATTTATTGTAAAATTCCGTAATAATTTAAACATTTGGATGATCTTAATTGATATAGTTAGCTGCGTAAAATCGTGAAAACTAATTTGGCCATATTATTGGATAATTATATGCTTTACATTCAGACTCAATTTAAATACAATCCACGATGTAGACGCTTTAGTCGTTTGTTTCTTCAAGGAAATGTAATTGTGAAATATCTAATAATACGAGGGCGATATCTTCAACACCAGCATCAGCATCTGCATGGTTTTAATAATTTCTTTCAGACCGTACATGTTCCATCTTATGAATCATTTCTATTTACACCTATCACAAGCAGTTTACTAATTGATGTCCCGTTCTACAATGAAATGGAAGTTGTTAAAATACTTAAGAAATTAAAGAACAGGAATACAGTGACGACAACATTCTCAGTTTCTTGATTAGAGATTGTGCTATTATATTCACCACCGCATTATATTACCCGTTAAATCTCCCGCTGAACACCTATACTTTTTCGGAATCTTGGAACGTTGCTAGGTTGCGTCTAGTTCATAAAAAGGGTTACATTAATTAGCAATTATAGATCTGTTGCTATAATAAATAATTTCACTAGAACTAAAATGCTCTTCTCCAGTTCCATCTAATCGTAATCTCATTCTGTTATATCTGCGAATCAGTATGGCTTCGTAGGTAAACGATCCACTGTCTCCAATTTTACACAAGTTATCCAGTTCATATCAGATTGCCTGATTAATAACAAACAAGTTGACATTATCTATATTGATTTTGAAATGAAATGAATGAATTCATTGTGAATGCATTTTGACCCCGTCTTCATTTTCTCTTTTTCAATCGTTTTGCTAAATAAGACACAACATGTGACTTATCTTAATGTTCTCTTGGGTCTTTGCTAATGTTCTCAATAAATTAAGGTGTTAAGTTAGGTGAGTACTATCCCCCATCTTCACCATTATTACAAAAAATGTATTTTATATTTTCTACGCAGTTAAATCTTTTCCTGAAGCAATTCGAATCTGTCATTAGGAATTTTCTCACATTAACTTTATTGGATGTTCGAACAATTACCCTTTACTTAACAGATCGTAAAATAACGTCCTCTTTTGAAGCATTGTTTCCTTCAAATGGTACTCCCAAGAGGTTCTCATAGTATCATCATCGTTCAATTCGTATGGTCTGGAGAATTGATGTGGGAAACTAACACAACCATCTCGGTGCAATTAACACACGATCATTGAGATTATGGTATAGAAAAAAGAGAACATCAATGCGCAATATAGTGAATAGAGGAGCATGAGTCACAGTCCGAGGAAGAAGGTATTCAACCGCTCGTTGCTCATTCAAAGCGCTCCTCGCCGGGATTGTGAAAGAGACTATTTGGGGTCATTGACATTATCATCGGGCCACATGGTATCTATCATCGTGAGGACCACATCGCCACATTCCACCGTTGTAGATAGAGAGGTAGGTATGTACGCGAGCAAAAACAATACCATGACTGTGATATTCTCTTTACTTTTACACGCGATATGCGAGCGCATTTCGATACAGCGACATCTACGATCTGGATTCGATCTTGTGTCTATATTATTAAACATACAGCCATCTTCGATTATTGCTTTCGAGTTGCGACCTTTTATAATTTTAGAACGTGTAATCTCAATTTACCTGTAATTTCTGTGTGTGTCCGCACTGATGACAGCAATAGGAGAGGTACTCTGGTAAACTTGGCACGAATTTCAAGGAGTCACACTGCGAACTGTACTCGTCTACCAGTTTTCTATAGTGTACTTTCATATTAGGCCTTCCTGAAGTAGTCGATGTCTTGGTGAGGCGTCCCATTCTGTCATCGAAACCTGCACTTCACATATTTCACACTCAAAACCACACCGTAATTAAACACCACTTCACTCGGATATCCTTAAATTAAATTAGAAAGAAAAGGGGAAAGGGAGAAAATGTACTGAATAAGTTGAATTTCTACAATATATAGATAACGTAAACCCATTCGTGGTTTCACTTAAGCGATTGTTGCGCCAACTGTTCTGGTCTCGCAGAGACTACCGTACTGTGGGTTAGGTTTCTCCTTCTACTTCTACTCTTCATCTCACGAAGAGGCAGCGATCTCCAGTGGCGCTGGAATGCCGTCGATGGTCACCAATGGGGTCTTGTGATTTCCTGCGCTCCACGTATACAAGGTGCACAATGTGTTTTGGGCGCAAATTCGAATGTAAAAACAGCGTAATCGTTTCTTCAAAATAATCAGTCCGCTATGTGTATATGGCGGACAAGTTCTTATTGGAAATGGAAGGTATGAGATTGTTTCATTACCATCATACCTACCTCGCGCAATGGAACAGGTGGTGATTGCGTGTCCGCACTTGCGTTGTTATTTTTCGCAAAGGGGTCGTTTTTAAATGTACAGGCAATTTAGATCTATCAGATATGGCTGTCGTGTAGCCGAGCTACGATATACTTCGTTACCATCGATGAAACGTCACAGAAGTGTTCATTATTAATTTACATTTCTATGCATGAATTTCTAACAAAAAAAAGAATGGAAAACGGGAATAGTGGCCATCGATCAATGTACGAGAGTTATGTTAATTGCTTTGTTGATTTTTTTATTACATACTCAGATTAAATGATAAAAGGTTAGAAGAGTGCTACTTTTTGTCTTTGTTGTTTCACGTTGCTACTATAGCATTGACTCAATCGTATTTGAATAAATATTGCTCGACCACACTTTTTCAGTTTCAAACGCCACAAGCAAGTGATTTACTGACGATAATTTATTGTACTACTAAAATATCCAGTATGGTATAACAACTATACAGGGCTTTCCACGCAACCCGTTCATTAATAGTTTTCGCAGTTAGCATCTTAGCCTAGTTCTGAAAATTTGTAGTAGTTAACAACCGCGTCCCTTCTATTATAGTAAATTTTTTTTAGGCATGTGCTACTTCCGGTTATATCGGAAGTCATAACCAATTTTGATATTTAACGGATAACGGAATTACATACTTTTTATTTGGGTTCCCAACTTCTAAAACCAACTGATTTTAGGTTATCTTGATTTTTACGCTTCTTTCCTCTTTTACAAAGTACTTTTTAAAATTACATATCAGAAATACAATTCAATAAATTTATGTCATACTGCCGGTAACGCAAAATTTGGTTTATCACATAGAATATTCAACACAAGGAATATATTTTTTCTAAGTGAAACGCACTGTTTATGAGTACATTATCGTGCGCAAATACGCAATCAGAATTGATGTATATACCTACCTTTTACAGTTTAAGAGTTATAATTTATAAGCAATTATTTCTACCAAGTAAAATATTACGAGTTAGCCATGAAGAAATAATTCTAAAGCAGTTGTCAAACTATAAATAATGTATTTAAATAAGCAAACCTTTATAAAAAATCTTCAAAAGAGCCAAGCTGAAATATTTTAAATAAATTTAACATGACGTAAACAACAAAATAGAAAACTGAATGAAAAGTGCATAATAAAAGTGTGAATATAATTTATAAATGTTCGAAATGTCCCGCATTCTGTTCGAGACACCGCAAAATTCTCTTTTGCACTTCTTATAACTCTCAAGTACTCTATTAATGAGGTTTTCTCTATTATAACAGTTGTAGTATAATAAGAATTAGCCGTTCTAATGGATATATTGAGTAATTCTCAGCAGGAGATGTGTAAACTTGATCTTTTATATGACCCCATAAATAAAAATTGAAAGGACTTAGGTCAGGAGATCTAGGTGACCAAAGCCAAGGTCCATTAAGGTCGATTCATCGATCTTCCTTCGATTGAAATCAACACTGACGACGAGTATTGTGTAGTAGATTGTTTACAAATATGGAAATCACCTGATCGTCCATGACCAATGCGAATACAATGAAACTAAAAATATCCTGCAAATTTCTTTTTCATAGGACATGTGGATTTTTTTCTGTCCAATAATGAGAATTCTTTGTATTTTAAATTCTCTCGTGACTGAAATTCGACTTATTTGTCCATATAATTTTAGATATAAAATTAGGATCTTCTTGAACTTTAACTACCATGATTTCGCAAAATTCAACTCTTCTAGCATGATCGCCTGGACGAAAGGCCTGGACTTTTTGAAAAGAATATGGGCGCATTTTATGCATTTTTAAAATCCTCGGTATTGAAGTATGTGAAATTCCTAATTGTGAAGATGTGGCGCGAATTGAGCTGTTAAGATACGCATGAAAATAGTGCAAAACATTAATTTCATTAGCTTCTTCTCCTGTGACAGGTTTAGACAGAATTTAGGTTTATTTATTGGTGGTAGGTAAATGTGGATGTTTCTCGTTGAATATATTCTTTCTAATATTTGCTGACATTCTCCATGAATATTAAATATGTGTATTGGAATAAATATCTAGTTTTTCTGTCATATCTTTAATTATTTGAGAATTGAGTGCACACAGTAATTTTTCGATAGATTTTGACGAAACCGTTTTTCCCAATATTTTAATTGGTATAAATAATTGCTAATAACTCCTAAACTATACAAGATAGATTCAGGAACACCTGACCAATATACATCGATGACGATTGAGTTTTTGCTCATGGTTATGCACTCATATACAGTGCGTTCGATTAAGAAAAAATCGATTTCCTTGAGTTGAATGTTCACAAATTTGATCTTAAATTCTGAACGTCCTGTATGTGATAAGCTAAATTTTGCGTTGTTACTGGAAAGTATTAAATTTCCATGGTCTCCGGTATAGATATGACATAAATGCATTCAATTGTATTTCTGCTATGTAATTTTAAAAAGAACATTGTAAAAGAAGAAAAAAATACAAATACAAAAAAAACTCAAACCAGTTGATTTTAAAGGTAAAGAACCTTAATATAAATCACTTTGTTACAGTCCATGGAATCCAAAAAGCAATTTTATTAAAAATATCAAAGTTGACTACGACTTCTGATATAACCGGAAGTATCACGAGTCCAAAAATTGTTATAGTAGAACGAATGCGCTTATTGTCTCCTACAATAGAGTAACAACTGCGAAAACATTTAACCGACAAACCTGTGTAATTTTATACATAAAACGTTGCTTTTGCTAAGACTTCGTATAGAATATAATCCTATTATATCTATTTTGGTATTATGTAATGCAGTGTATTGGAATTATTATAGTAGTTAGTTATTATTATGGTCTGTCCAGTTTCTATACATTAATATAATATTGAATTCATTGTCAAATTATATTCATCCTGTATAGTATCTATTGTAATTGTTCTTCAATATTTTGTGGACCTTGATTGTCGCCAATGTGGATCAAGTTTGAAGAAAGAAATAGCGTTGTCTTTCAATTATGTTAACAATTATGGAAACAGGCTGTAATTTTGTGATAAATGAGACAAATTGTGAACTAACAATTCTTTTTACCAATTAGATCACTAGCGTTAAGTACATTAAGTAAAATATATATTAAATTGTACGCAATACAAACATTCTATAAATTCTATAATACATTATAATGTTTCATGTAGAAAATACATGTGATCTATCAGTATTTTGGTTATTGGCGATTCGATAGCAAGCATATATTATACATAGTTAGGGTAATAGTTGTAAATATATAGTTAATGTGAAGCAAAAATTTTTGTATATGTTTATAGTAGTTTTTATCGTTCTTTTGTGTACAATTAAAGTAATTGTCCTTCATTGGATATTAAATACGTTAATACATCTACACCTGCATACATATGTCAATTACATATATTTTCTGGGCCGGGTGAGTAGAAGTAGTAAATGGTCCCTTGGTTTCTTTACATATTTCCGTCCAAACACTGCATATTAAATTTTTATAATAAAACGGATACATGCTAGAAAACTACAGTTTATTCATATGTTACAACTATGTTTACACAAAGTGCTTATGTACAGTAACAGATCAAGACAAACAAAGCATTTTTTACAATCCCTGCATGAAAATTTGGATTTAGGGCCCTTCACTTGCGCAACTTTTCATCCTACTACAACATATATTTATTCGTAATATATGACGCACTTTCTGCGGTCTTTAGATAAAACTTCTTGTAAAACATGGTTTTCATTTTTGCTTTAAGGTAACTTTCTTTGAGTAATTAAAATAAAAATAAAAAAAAAATAAAATAAAACAACATCCAGTTGTAACAGGGATATCACAAGTTTTTTTTCTAAAATCCGCGATTGATAGCCTCAGCTTTGGTAACATTCTTGTAATATAGACAAGCATTTACTCACATGCACTCAACAATTCTTCAAATTCCAATTTTTCCTATCATTTGATTGCTTTGCGCAGCGGAAAGGAATAGGCTTTCGACTGGTCTGAAAGGTCTATGAATAATTTACTTAAGTTATAGTCACAAACATGGGTTGGTTTTTCTAATCCCTTTCCTCGTCTAGTATAGTTATCATTGTGTCCGTGTGAATGGTACTCAAGCATAGAATGTCGTGTTTGTCATGCCAGTTTAGACCTACTATCCCCATGCTACTTTCTTTCGCATAAATTTGCCTTTTTCAGTTTCATATACATCTTTTCTGTCCGTTTGCAATGTGTCCATCAGATGTGTTTTACGTTTCTTATACTTTTTGTTTTTGATACGAAACCTTTCGTCTAAATGGAACAACACCTTCACTTATACAGACCGACTTTTCTAGATTTAACAATAGTTAAGCGAGCAGGTAGGCGCCAAGGATCGGTTACATTGGCTACTTTTCTTAACCGATCCTTGGCGCCTACCTGCTCGCTTTCCTAGAAATAGAGCATTCTGAGAAGTAACTCGAAACGGTTCCTTGTTATTCACGACGAACTGATTACTATATAGGATCTTTTTAGACCAATAGTCTGTCATTCTCGATTCAATCCCATCAAGAGTAGGATTTCCAAAAATGTTAATATTTCTTCTTTATTAGTGTCTTTCCATCTATGTAAACGTGTTTTTGTTAGCAAGGGTTTGTTTTTTGACTATTACCGTATCGGCTGCTTCCTAAAACGATTAAATCTAGCAATTCATCGTTTAAGAACAATGTATAAACATCGTACGGTGAAATGGAATTCTCGGCGATGTCTTTTCCTACATCATATTCAATATCAAAAGTAAATTGAATTAACTGGTGGAGACCACTACAGATTTTCTGCAGGATATTCATCGTCACTATCAGCTGCTGTAGAATAAAAGCTCGCTGTTACCATGCCCTGATTCTTCCTTCTCAGTTAATATATCGTTTCACAATTACATGAGTTTCGTTTGCTCCGCTTCGTAACTCCAAGCAATATTTACTTACACTGTCACAATGTTTAATCACAAATTACTCTGTTAGCGTCTGCAATTCAACTGAAGAAAGAAGAAAACTGTCATTGTAAACCCTCCAGCTTGTTGATAAAAGTATTATTGGCCCACAGAAAAGATTGTTTCATACAAATTTTCACTAAACAAACTAGACTAAAAATTTCTTCGCCATTCATTTGGTTATGTAACAAAAGTGTTTCTAAATATTTCAAACTTAAATTAAACAGAATACAAGGAAACAGCTAATACAATTAGATCAAACGGGACTAAAACGTTTTTAGTAAACTCATTGTTTACTACTTGTAATGCTTTCATGCATTGGTAAAATGATTAAACACGTTTAACGTAACGTAATACACTAGAATATGTCAGCACAGTCACAGTTTCAAAATCACAGTTTACTTGTTGCCAACGTTATACCATATAATAATAACGGTGCTACCATGTATGTATTCATGTACATAACACTACTCAACGAACGCAATATGAATTTATAACTGCTAAATTATGAATCTGTAATGGTGATTGGTTAAATTTATCAGATACCCACTTGGAAACCAAGTAAGTTGGAGCATTGATGTTGAGGACAATGGGTTCTATACTTTTTCATGGCTTGTGTATCTTAGGTAAACAGCACGTTCTAGGCAGCATTAAGTTTGATACCTTTGGTCTATATCTAAATTATCGATAATGACAGCTTTACACTCTACACTCTTTATCTGATACGCTTTGACAAAAGATTTTTTGTGATGTATCGATTCTACTGAAATAACCATACATTTTCTATACTACTTCACTCTTATTTTAGAAATGGTTGGAAGCAGATTTAATAAACTTCGTAAAGAAACTCCTCAGGTTCGGAAGAATGGAACTGTAATGGTCAAAATATTTTCTGAATATTATATCAAAACCCTGATAGATGGTACTTCCAGTTAAATTAGTTTCTTAACATTGTGGGAAATATGAGTGGAATAGTGAATGTCACGGTTGTTAGCTGTAGCTAATCTCTGTCAGTTTACTTTATGTTGTGCTTTAGCGATATAAGAAATAATGAATAATATGGAAGATATTACTGTGGGTACAAACTTTATGTCGCGGGAGCAATTAAATTTTGAGGTTTGCTAGATTGTTAATGATTTGACAATTCTACTATGGGATCTAAATACAAAGGAAACGCGACTACGATTAAAGTTCAAATTTATCGGATAAGAAAGATTCTCAGAAGAGCAAGTAAAAAACGTACTGATCAAGATTAAATACTTTACGCGTTAAAAAAAGTAGCAAATGGTTGAGCCAACAACAGAAATGTTAGAGGCGTAGAGAAAGCATCAGAGCTGTACGTCCGTAAAACTCGAAACGGATGGGCATTTTAAATATTACTATATTCTGTTTGTTAAGGATACGTTAAACACCGAAACTAACACTTTAAATCACGCTTAGTGGAAACCACAATAAATAGTTTTCATGAAACAAAATGCTTTTATATTGTATATATTATTAGGTACAGAAAACTAAGAAGTCATACTGCATGCATATAAATTAGATGCTTAGTAATTACAATCGAACCATTGCATTTAATACTATATATACTACTACAACTGTAAAGCCCAGTGGGTAATTCGAAATACTGATATCAAATGTTCACTCAAGCGATCCTTTTTGTAATAACAAACCAGGGCAGAACGTACAAAACGTTCGTTTATATTTACATGAAATTCCTTATGTTTTCGCTCAAACCACGACCATGATTAACATTAATATAGATTATAGAGAAGAATTATTATGTATTAATTTATTCCAATTAGTTAGAAAAACGGTGAATGATAACATCAGGAGATTGACACCAAAGGGAATAAGATGCCTTCTTTACTTATCATTAGATGTCATGCTTTACAAAGATATGAGTTTTGATTATGGCTAAACTAACTGTTGCTGAAGAATTAAGTGCAGTGCGAGTTTTGCAGAGTATCAGATTTTCTCTGCGACTGGTACAATTTCGAGACACCATTCGCAGATTGAGGAATAATTGTTTATTATTACAACGAGGTAGTCTCTAGCGGTTTCCTACACTGTTTCCCACCGACCAATTGTGCTCTCTGAATAATTTCTTAAACCTGTAAGAGTTCTGTGGCCTTTAAAAAGTTAAGAATTTACTTCAACTCTTTGTTCAAAAGTTTTTCCAGCCTAATCTTTTGTGCTTCTACGTCACTGTGTCGTACGCTGTTGTATACTTTGCAGTTGCTTATAAGGTCTAGAGGAGTTTTCTCACCGCATTCTCTACAAACTGGATTTGCTCATGGCCAGCAATTCCTTGGATTCTTCTTTTAAGAATTCTACCAGAAAAGCCTTGGAATATACGTTTCTTAGTTCATTTCTCCAATGTCTTTCATGTCGTTGGTAGCTGTCTTTTATTTCTTCGCCTTAGCCATCTCCAAAAGGATCCCAAAGGAGGGCTCTGAGCCGGTTGGGGTGAGAGCGCTAGGTTAGTATGCGAGGGTACTCATACCAGATTACTTTTTTCTGAGTATGTCCAGTAACTGAATACATTCCTGTACCATTACTGACGTTGTTTCGGATGCACTAAGTGCTGCTCGGCTCGGCTGTCGGTTACTAAAAAGTTCTTTCCGATCAAGGTTTCCAACAGAGTCCGAACACATGAAGTGATTGCATAAATTTCTATTTGAAATATACTTGCGAGGTTCCCAAAACTGGCAGAGGTGCCCCTTTCAACTAGGCTGCGCTACATATTCCCGCACCCGTTCCAAATTAGGTTTTAGATCCATTCGTAAGAAAGACGAGACCATTTGGAGTAACTTTCCTCTGTTCCCGCTGTTCTCTGATTGGCTTTCACAATAGTGTACGCACTTGGGATTCTGTTTGGTACCATACTTAATATGTGGAGCTCATATTAAAGATGTGATAGATAAGGAATAATTAATTACGCTTTACTCTTTACCGCGAAGGGACAATAGTAACAACTGCACTTTACTTTTAAAGAATTTGGGTTTCCGGGTTGAAACCGCGTTGTAATTGCATGAGAATGCCGATGTTTCGCTATCAATTGCATGGAGCTTCTTCTGGACTGCTGCATGCAATTGAGAGCGAAACGTCGGCATTCTCATGCAATTACGACGCGGTTTCAACCCGGGATCCCAAATTCTTTAAAAGAAAACAACGACCGTGGAACTCTATAACAACAACTACACTTTACATGTACCATTCAGATACTAAAAGGCTCCTGCGATTATAATAAGCTTCAATCCGGGTTAACTTCTTCAGCAAAGTTTCTTTGAATTTATGTTATATGTTCGTTATGTTAAACATGCCGCTGTTTGTAAATCGTGTTTCATTCGTTCACAAAACGTTAAATATAAACTGCGGATCATCCTCACACACTAGTAAACCACGTACAAAATTCAATATGCTTATTGAAAAAGGCCGCAATTTATCTATTTGTAAAAATAAGTTCGTTATAGGTATCAAACGCAATAACAAAGAAACGTTCTTTTTGAGATATCCAGTTAGCCATGCATTCTTTCCAAAAACAAAAGGGTGGTTCAATAGAATTCCTAAAACTGTAGTTCTTTCCCCATTTGATCGTCTTTCTATCTTCGCTTCTTTCCGAGATAGTAAACATTGGAAAAACCCACTCTGGGCCACCAGCACAAATAAAACAAATGTAATAATAGTAGCAAAGACTACGCGATAAGATAGCAAATAGGAAGAATGCCGGCATACACAGCACCACGTAAATTGTTTAATTAATTCTGGACAAATATTTAAAAAATTCGAAGCCGTAGGGGATGTGTCTATACTACTTTTTGTGACTGCTATGTGAATGTAATACTGTATGTTAGCTATTCCATATAAATTAGTGACACTAACTGTGAGAACTGACATTGTTTAGATAAGCTGCAGCACTGAATGGGTTAGGATTTTGTGCAAAACGCTTTTTGATTATGGAACATCAATGTTTCGCAAAAGTCAGCGTTAAGGCAGTCTAATTATAGAATATTGACAACTTCGCAGTAATCAGCCTGAGGACGCCCCATCACAGAATATGGATAACGTTCCGTCAGTTTTGCAAAAGATAAACATAAAATTAAATTGGCCGGATTTCGACGGTTCGTTACAATTTGAATAATTCATGGCCATGAATTAAAATTTACTGTTAAGTCAAAACGGCAAGTAGAAGGTGACAGTCTTTACACTTAATTGGCTAGAATTGTCACATTACACTTGCAATTTTAAGATTAGTTTTTAATTTCTGTCGGTGCAAGTGGCCATCACACAGTACGTTAAACTGTCTATCCCAAGTAAAATGCTTATTCCTGACAAGAACATACTAAACCAGTATTTTCTTCTGTCGCCTTTCACAAGCGTTCGCACTACTTGCGGAAGTTTAAAAAAAAAGTTAATTTCAATTCGACACACTGTTTTTGCAGCAGTTACGTTGTGAAAGCTTCTGTAAGATAAGTCAGTGTAGTACATTTGTAAGGCTTCTGTATTTAAATTTAGACCTTTATATAAATATTTCTCAAATCTGTTGCTTAGTGAAGTTAGAACCTGGCATATGGCAAAACCTGGAAGAAAATTCTGGGAAATTTCAGAGTTAGGATTTTTTTAAGGATATCACAGTCTTATTGGGAGATCTCGAAATATTTGTGTATAGTGTGTATAGAAAGCTCGAGAAAGTAAATATTTTTTAATTGTCCGTTTAAATGAAGGATCCTTAACAGAGTTTGGAATAATATTATAATACTTAATAGCATAGTAGATTACTCCGTCTCTGCTTTTTGCTAATCTATGAAAATTTGATCGTAAATTGTCATTATGTCTGGTGTAAAATAAATTATTTCACGGTATCGCGAGTGGTGTGGACGGTCTCACATCCAACGATATACTCGTTTAAGAGCAATAGAGAGAAAGAAATGAAAATTTATCTTCTAAAGCAAGGGCTAAAAGTGTTTGTGAAACCTATGTACATATTTATATATATGTAGATGCATTATATTTCTGCTAATAATATTTGACTACTCACATGCAAAAAAGAGCGTAATTTTGTACAGAGTATGTGTGTTTTAAAATCAAATAATTTTTTTAAATTTCCTTATTTAAATTACCTGACGTACATATGTCATATCATTTTATTTCTCCAAAGCAATAAACAAATGGTGGTAGTTTCAACCTGGAAATCAAGTTTTTGTTTTAGTAAGTAAATCAATTAGCTCAGATCAATACATAGTTCTTTTGTTCAACTAAAATATTGCATAGTGTCAACCTTTTGTGTTAATTGTTACAGTCATAACTTTTTTTTAATTAATTGAAACACTGACTTAGCCCAATACATTTCCAAATATTGTACAGGACGTGTTTTATCAATTTGAAATTTTTTTTTACAGACAAAGAATTATCTGTTTAACAAAATATTATTTTTAAAGTAACAACAATTATGTAACAGTAACATTCGGTTTCTACAAACTAACATATTTGTTGGCTGTATTTAAGCGCGAAATGTTGTTGAATTGTTCTCTTTTGTGTCAATGCATGAATTTTTCTGAGCGCTGATGCTTCTTTTAATATATTGTATGTTTCTATGACACAACAGTGAAAAACTGTTCACCAGCAAAGGACATTGGGACTTATAATGGTGCCACTTGGCATACTGACTCACAAAGGGCGTACACAACTCCATGTAGCGTACTAGCTAGGGTAAAGAGTCTACCATCCTTTTCTGTTTTCTACTTAACAGGCATATGTGAAAGCATAAATTGTAACTTTTTTCTATACTTCACATAAAAGCTAAATCCACTTCTGATTTGTGGGGATCCATTATTTCGCAATGTAAAAAATAGAGATTATCTGGCGTTCAACGAGATTTCTATTATTCGAAAAATTTCACGATTTTTTGAACTAGGAAAGTGCTAAACAATTCAATACAGTGCGTGCGATGAAAATATATTATTCAATGCACTAAAAGCACGAATGCATCCACTCGTTTTCTACGGTAGTATTTTTTGCGGGCGCTTGATGTATGCTACTACATGCGCGAAATGTTTTCAGAATCTAAGCGAAACATTAGGGAACAGTCGTAAAGTGCGGTACACCCGCGAAGAGTCAGACGAAAAGGGCTGTTGCAGACTGGCAAGAGGCAAGGATTTGAATGTGCATTTACGCGTCGCGAAAGTGGATAAAAGTTCACTAAGTGCACTTCAGAACTATTTAACGTATTCTTAGCGTGCTCCAGTAACGCCTTTATTATCCAAAGTTGGCGTTAAGCTCTTGAGAAACATATCACTTTTACCATCACGCACATGTTTTCCTCTCTTCTTCAGTATGCCGCCTTCCTCTTTCCGTTTACGCTGTTACCGTAGAAAGGAATGGTTTTGCTTAGCCTGGTTAATACTTGTTGTTTTTGCAAAGTGAAATTGTCTATTATAGCAACTAGGAAGTGGTAATTGATCTTAAGCACCATTAATCCTGTTATGATGTTTTAAAGGAGGTCGATACCGTGCTAGTAGGGAGAAGCGGGGCATAAATAAAAATAAAAAATTAACATTAGCAATGATCGCTGTTCTATGCTTAAATTGCAATATAGTCATTACATTACCAATATTATGTTTTGAATGTGCATAATGCATTCAGTTTTTGGAATATAAATTTAGAGAATGATTACATTTCGCTTCGTCCCATTGCAGGGGCAGACTGAAAACTAATGTGGGGCATTCCTTCGTTCCAACTGGTGTCATCACATCTATGAGTACGCTGGAATTCGCGCTTAATTCTTTAACTACCTTTAATTTGCGTTTTCTATTTGCACCAAGTAAAGTTTTCCGTATGGCTTTTGCTGTTTCAGTTCATGTTAATGCTAAAATGATCTAGCATGTTTTCGGAGTTCACAGGCATGAAATCTTGTGGAGAAAAGCATAACTGCTACTGTCGCTCTTTCAAATATTTCTGGCGATGGTATATATGTTAGATGACGGTAGAGAAGTGTTGTGATCTGCTTTCCTGGTGTTGAATATCGTATTAGTTGTTTTGGCAAAATCAAATAAGCTGCCAGGAAATATTCCAGTATTATATGTGTAAACCCCGGTATTCTTGAATTTATTTACCGCGTCTTGCGTGGTTGCAGCTCGTTGGTATACATTGCAAAACAATTGTGAATTTTCATGAATTGACACTATTTTTCTGGGATTTTACGCAACCGTATATGGATACATAAAAGACACACCTAATAACTGAAGTCTATTGTGAAGTGTGTGATGGAATCGCACGGTCGCGGGTATTATTTTTCTTAGCCACTTTAACCTATTTATAATTCTTTACGAGTAGAGTAGAGTGTAGAGTACGAGTAGAGTGGTCGTTAAGAATGATCAGCACAGGTTCGATTTTTGTTGTGCTTTAAATGGAGGCAAAGAGGAGTAAAATCCTATTACCTCCATTTTTAGTTTCCACTTTGTCCCAGACAAGCCTATACGCTTAAAGTAGCAAGATTTATTTATGAGATATCATATTTGAAAATACGGTGAATTCTAGCTCTTCTTAATATTTATATGAATTGTATCAAAGTTATATTACCACGCGAATGAATTCTCGCTATTTATAAAAATATCAACAAACCAAAACCCAAAGTAGTTTTACAAGAAGGTTTGTAGATAAAATGAATTTTCACATAGATAACATCACCGATTTAAGATTATATAAAAATTTAAGTTTGCCCCTACTTCCCCCTACTAATATACTTAATTATACAGTTTTTTTATGAAACCCAATTTCTAGCTTAGTGTCACCTTTTCCTTTATTTCGATAAAAACTTTACTCTGCTAGGATATAAAAAACAAATGTAACATTTAAAATACTTTTGGAATGGATGGTTAACATTCGTCAATTACATTTCTGGCTAGGAAACTGCTCTTTAGGTTTATATTAATTGCAACAATTTTTAAGTTTATTCCGACCTTAACTTACTCTACTTAACTTAAAATTCAACATATAAGGTGTATTTAGTCCCAAAGTAAGAAACAGACAAATTTCTTCTGCAATTGAAAGTACCTTCATTCATATAAGTGCACTTCCCACCATTCCCATGTTAAGGAACTGCGTTTCACTCGTTAACAATGTCATAGACTACACCTCTCCAATAAGATTTTATAGCGGCTTACACACCCTTACGGATGATGACGTAGAACTTCTTTTGACAATACAAAAAACAAGTGGAGAATGTGGATCGATAAATTATGCAAATATGCACTGACATCTAGGAAAAGTTCACAGGATTCACAAAGTTCACAAAAAAATACAATTAAATATTCCCAAAATAATTCCAAGAATTAATAAAAAGTTATTCTAATAATTCTTTTGGTAAAGGTTCTTTGAATTTGCGATGATCTGCGGTTCGTCACAGGTTAACAACCAACTATCGTTGCGTGAAATGTTTGCCGAATGTCATTTCGTCTTCGCTAGCTGGTGAAGATGCACACGAGTGATTTCGTTGCACACATTGAACCTTCCTGCAATCTCTAAGTACATTGTACTGGAATTTGCGTCCGCAACTTGTTGAATGTCCTCGTTGTTAATAATCTTTGACTTCATGCTTCATTGGTGAAGCTGAAATCTCCACGAAAAAAATTTTGAACCAGTTCTGTGCTCGACAACGTTTTATGTTTTTGTTTGTGAACCTCGTTGTGACACAAAGTGCCTGTAATCTAGGAGCTAAGCAGGCGTAATGGCCAAAATGAGTATTTATGCTATGATTTAATGGTCGATGTAGACGGTTGTTCAGCTTTGGTGATGGGCCTGTACTTATAGAGTAAACAACCTCGAATTAAAGCTTTATTCGTTGTTAGACTATGAGTTAGACAATTGTCACCAAAAGTGCATGTATACAATAAAAGAAGGATTAATATTAAGGTAGATAACAGATAAAAATAAACTACACGAATTTATTTAGTCGACCAATAAGAAGCCTATTTTATTATTATCTATATTATTTATCTATACTATAACACCCTATAGTTGGTATCCAGAAATTTACCACAAAAATATATATTTCATCGATTTAAATCCCAACATACTAGTATATTTTGCTCTTCTAAAGTTACCATTCTTCTAAAAGTACTTAAGTGAATTACTTGGTGAATACGCAGGAATTTGATTTGCGCATTTTGTACAAGAGGAATCAACCGTAATGCGCTGAAAGTTATTCAGAAACGTCAACCCCACTATAATACAATAAACAATTGGAAAATCCGACTGTGCGGAGGTAACGTTTTCGAAGTTCATAAACCACGAACAGCATGAAGATTCTATGGAAGCGAGGGAGAAGATTCAAACTCACACACTTTGCCGACAGATAATCCTGTTTGTGTAACCAAATAGGAATCTCCGTATTCGCGAGATTATGATCCCCATTTTCTAAAAGATAAAACTTCGATGCCATTACTGTGGTTATATTACAACATTTATGCCGTATTCGTTGAAAGTAAGACCATCCGTAGGTACATATCAATAATATTGGATTACCCGCCACGGAGAAAATGGAGTACCTTTTTTTAATTTAAATACTATGCCTCCGGCCGGCCTAACAAGCAGAGATTTCGGTTAATGCATTGTTTTGATCCTTTTCAAAATGTGTAATTATGAAAGGATGCGCGAGAGCATGGTAGGCAGTTTGAAATTACATCATTTTGAGCATATAATATTTAGGATGTTGTATAAGTCCAATTTAGAAACAATATTTACCAGTTGATACAACCCTCTCGGATACTAATTTTGGGGAACTACTCAATTATATCACAAATACATATGGGTTACAAAACATGAACCAAACATGAACTGAAATACTCTTATGTAATATGAAATCAAAGCGAGATCAAGAACAGGTAGTTCATAAAAATGAATACCAATTTAATGTATATAAGTCTAGAAAATTTTGGAATTGGTATTGAAGGTTTGCAGTTGTAAAGATGAAGATAAGAATATAAAGGAACGCTTCACAATCACTTAGAGATTGCTACAATCGTTTTTTAAATATTTGTGGTATATCAAATAATATACTGTTTTGAGTTTGAATGTGCCAGATGCTGAAGTACATGAATCATTATTTGTAGCGAAAAACTCAAGCAATAGCAATTTCAAGAAACACGCGAAAATCTGAAGGAAGGGTCTCATTTTTAACATATTTGTATTCTAAGTGAAAAATAGAGAAGCCTCTCTTATAGTTATTTCGAAGAATGTATTTCTTACCACCCAATATATATTTTGCCAGCTATTGGATAAGTTATTCGTCAACAAAGTTTAATTTCTCTCAGTATTCGAGCTACTTCCACTTGTTAGTTTATTGTTTCTTCCTTGTTTACATACCCAGAGAGGACTTTCCGCCCCGACCCACTCACTACCAACAACCAGCAATTTTAGCAAATTGGATTTGAGCAAAACATTTACTCAAAACTTTTTGCAATAAGTAACATAAACAGAATCGAGGAAACGGCGTTGTGAGCCGATGAAGGTACGTTCTGAAACGATTACTGTATTGGGTATGTTTCTTTTTTTCGTTATTTGTTAGTTTTGAATAATTAATTTATGTGGTAATATGTAGTAGGAAATAACAAGGCATAGTGTCATAATATATTTATCTTTTAATCAACAACAACTAGACATATAAAACCATCTGTCTTGTTTGTTCCTTAAAGGGCAATGACGATATAATGGCAATCAACAAGAAATAGTTTATTATAAATAGAACATCCTGTACACTTTTACGTTATTCGAAAGATGTAACCATACCGCATGGGTTATGATGAAATATTATCATGTGCAACGGCAAAGGCTATGGTAAATATGGCAAATATCAATGTTAAAAGCGTACAATTGTTCTTGTTATGTTATACTGCATATTTTATGTTTCCGTACTTCGTTCACATTATATTCTCTTATTTTTTATTTCTTTACTTTATCGAACTTCACTGAAATTAATTATGGTAGGATTATTTTAATTTGTAAATTATTGGTAGACAATGTGTTTATTTTTCAGATTTTTTAGAATAAGTTTGCATGGCTTGCGCTAAAGCCATCCTAAAAGTAACAACGTAGAAAGCGTAGAAGACCGATAATTTTAAAGAATCCGTCATAACTAAATAATTCGCACAAAAAGTAAATATACGAAAAATGTAGGACAGAATAACAATAAATAACAAGAATAATTTACACCTTTAGAATTGAGATTTGAAAGTTTACCAAATGCTATGATTAGGCTGCCTGTTCCTATCCAAGGTTGCGTAACAAGAGAAACAGATTACCAGAACATTGATTGCCGTTTATCGTAATACTCTTAAGCTAAAGCATACCATACGTTAAATCCTTTCCAAACAAGTAAAAATATAGAGGATGTTTCGTTTAATATATGAAAGCTGACATTACTTCCGGTGTTACTTGAAATGTAATTAGACTGTCGATAGCGCCGAGAGTTAATTCACAAAAAAAATAAAAGTTGCTTCACTTTTTCTAGTTTCTATCGTCCAAAACTTAGAGAGAGGTGAATACTTTAGAACCCGACTGTATCTCAATACATACGGCTGAACAATGCTAACTATGCATTAATCTTGCTGATTATAATAGTGTGAATACAAGTGAAATATAAATATAAAGTTCATTCTGCTGATACAACTCTGTTGTTATGTTGTTATAGAGTTAATTTCGATGATGAGATGAAAAGTTTTACGGATATAAGTAATATTATCCCTTGGATGAAGATACAAATGTTGCTAAAAGTTGCATATTGTACAAAGTATCCGGATGCCGTTCAATCAGACTAATACCGGACTTCATTCCATTCGTATATCATTTGAGTAAATGTAGTAAATACGGGTCGTAAGTATGAGAGGGTCGACAATGTTTTCATGCGGTAAATTTTACGAGTCCATTTCTACAACGATAGTGATCTGTAGACGACGGGACGAACGTAATAACGGAATATCTTGTCCGGAAAAACACACGGACTTTGGCGACTCCGGAGCTATTGCCGGATAGCGCGACTAAAATTGAACATCCCGTCATAAAGTCGAAAGTTTAATTTTCTTGGCGTTTGCTCTCGAATCTACTCTCCTGATGCGCTGCCGGTTCGTTTTATGTTGTTGTTTGTGATTTATTTTCGATATATTTTTATTTGTTTACGAATCTTGTTGGGACACAATGTGCCCGTAATCTAGGAGCTAAGCAGGCGTAATTGCCAAAATAAGTATTTATGCTACGACTTAATGGTCGATGTAGACGGTTGTTTACTCGTGTTTCACGGGCATGTTGTAATATAATAAAACTGAAAATGGCTGTTGTATGCATGAGATACTAAGCTGAATAGAATAGTAATTTGGTGAGATAAACACAAATCATTGCACTTGACTCTTTACACCGACATTTACAGTTGACTAAAACATTGATACATTTATTTATAATAATTTATATAATATAATTATATATAATATATATATAATTTATAATAATAATAATCGAATAAATTAGAATAAACCATATGTCCGTCCATCAGACATCAGACTTGCACAACAATTTCATGTTTTACACTGTTTACGATTTCCACACTCACTACTACCGCAGTTTCTCTTTTCTTGTTCTGGAGGAGTCTTTTTTAAATCTTGTTGCTTTCTAATTTATTATGTTTGAGTCACAATTACAAAGACAAAATTGGGTCTACCTACATATTGCTAAGCCGGTGCTCTTTCAATTGCAATTTTGAACATAGTGTAAGTACCTAACACAAGTTATTACAGGTAGGTAGTAGTAAATTAATTCAAATATTAATGCTGTATAATGTTTTGGAAAACTTGGTTTGTAATTCTACCTATACGGTCAATAGTTCTGCAAAATTTTACTTTTCCACATTAAACAAATATTTCAAATATTGTAAGAAATAACAATGTGGTTGTTGTATCAAATCAACCGTAAAATTGAATAAGGAATTCAAAAATGTAGTAATATATAGTGTTTTTATTGCAACATTTGAAAACATTATAATATTATTCCGTGCACCAATTCAGAACGGGCATAGACTGTTGACGGGAAAAACCGAAATATATGACGCTCTCTAGTGTTTCATTTGTAGGGGAATACAACGTAATTATTTAATTAGAAAAAAAAACTGCCCATTGACAGGATAATAAATGTTTTAAAATTTTTCTTTAAAATTAGTTGATGTAGATGTATAAATGTTTCTCCACCAACGTAAAAAATAGAGCATTGCATTGCGAAAAGTAAATCAAACACTGAACAGAACTTATGGTAACGTAAATTAAATATTCGAAAACCAAAACTAATAGCTCACGACGTTAGTGAAATCAGTAACTATTGGATCATTGACAATTACAAAAATTAAATTTCAATATAAGCGAACATATTTTTAATGTTGCTTAAATTAATATTGTTCTGAGATGCAATTTCTTGTTCGTTTTTTTCCTTTTATCAGTTCTCTTTGCAAATTATCGAGGTTTTAAATTATCATTTGTTGTAACCGTTACTATTCTAGCATTTTACTTGATTTTGATCTAAAATAATTGATTGGATATGTCATATTTTGGATGACTAGTTATGACAATGTGTCAAGACAGATAGTTTTTTTTTTGATAGTTTAATTATGCGGGATATCTGGATTGCTCTTTCGCGATAAGGTATGGTATGTGTAAGATGGCATATTTGCAGAGTGGTTTATGGATAGAATATAGTAGTAGTAATTAATTTTGACACTCAATTGACTACTGTGTGCGAAGTTATAACATTATATAATACTTACAGTAGTATCGTGTTTTTATTTCATTATTATTCAAATTCCTACATGCGCTCCATAATTAAAAATACAATTGACAGAAATTCTGCTTAGAAATCCTGTTAATATTCCAATCCATTAGTTTTTGCAGAAATGCAGAACATGCCAGGCTGTGTATTCTATACATAATTAGAAATTAAAATATTGACATAACTCTCGAAATGCTTTTTTAATTAAGCGTCTATCTATGTATTCAAACATACCGGATACCAATGTATTAGCTCTGCCTACAACATTGCATATTTGCTTTTTATGTTTGTTGAACAATTTATCGTCTACTATATTCGCTTTTTCGTTGCGATATCTTT
Organism: Oryctes borbonicus; assembly: GCA_902654985.2. Lineage (NCBI taxonomy): Eukaryota > Metazoa > Arthropoda > Insecta > Coleoptera > Scarabaeidae > Oryctes > Oryctes borbonicus. The sequence continues at coordinate 384,953 of LR736925.1, read as the reverse complement.
GCTGTAAAAAAAATCCTGTGTTTATTCAATTCTTTTGCGTATCCGATATCGTAATTAAAAGCTACGTTTGCTGTTTCAATCATAATTAAAAAAAAAACGTACATTGCCCATCGTGTTATTGTTGTTTTCATATGTTAAGGCATTCGCATACAGACATTACATTCGTGTCGGTTTATATATAAAAAGCGCTAAAGTATTCTCAACCTATTTTCATTAAGCACACTTTAACATTATTTTAAAACATACTGGCCGACCAAGAAAAAATTACACACCAATGTTTTGAAAATTTAAGTGGAACACCCTATTGGCATATTTTGATAATACGAACTACATTCTTATACCTAACTCAACCCGTTTCTGAGATAATTAACTATTCTTCGAAATGTAGACCAAAGTTTAAGAGACGTGCTTGTCTTGGTAGTTTAAGCCAGATATTTTGAATTGTATTTATTTTTTAACCGAAGCAGATTTCATAATAAAACAAAAATGTTCGTTACGTAGGGTGAAAAAGAAAATACTTTTGATTTTCACTATCATTAAAGACAAATAACTTACTTATTTTAAATGACACCCTGCATTTATTACCTTACTAGGATTTTCATTTTAACGGCTTTTAAGATTGTATTAAGGTTTTTCATGTGGAAACGAAGAAATTTAATTTTTAGTTATGGGATCTCTTGCCGAAGATTCCCATCTAAGTCAAAAATAAATGAAACAACAGGGGTAGGAATTGGAAAGATGAACAGATTTTTGTCAGTTTCAGTGACAGAATTATATTGGAAGTAGATTATGACGGGCAATTTGGAATTTGTTTGTGGGTTCTAGAAAAGTTAGGTGACGAAAATTTCCAGGATCATTTTTTATTTACGGAGTCAACTTTCCATAACAACAGATCAGCTTACCGACATTTTTTCATTACTATGACCAAAATCCCAATTTCTTTAGGACTGTTGATGGCCAGCATCAATGGTTTGTTAATGTGTGAGGCGGAATAATTGGGAAGCGCGTGATAGATCTATATTTTTTTGATGCCTAGTTAAATGGTCATCATACATACCACTTATAAGAGACAATTTAGCAGGCTCTCTATAACTGTTAAAATTAGAGTCTGAATAAGGTAATAATTACAGGCTGATTCATTTCAAATAAGAAAGTTATTTGCCTTTAATGAGAGTGAAAATCAGTATGTTTTCTTTTTCATTCTGTATAATTTTTGGGTATCATTTTTATTTTAGTACCAAGTCCAATACTTTGTTTAAACAATAAATACAGTTTTTGTGCTAGCCGGTATATTTCAGAAAAACATTCTCCTAATGAATCTATAAAACCCCTAACAAAACTATTTTGAAAATATGTTACAGCTTTTCGTATATAAACCGAAGCGAATGTGGATCGTCACACGTTGCCCTATCCTATATATTATTGTTGTTGTTTTCGTATACGCCTCTCTTTTGAATATAATCATCTTCGATCAATTCATTATTATATTTTCCTTTAGATAGTAAATATGAAACAATAGATCGTTGACAATGTCCATGCCTTCATTTGGGTAAATGACAGTAAAACGATTATTATTATTATTAGACTATATTCTTCAAAAAAGTATTATAGACGAAAGTAAAATAATATAATAGATAATAATAGAATAAAATAACGTATATTTCTGCCATTTAAAAGTTTGACTCTCCTAGAGTATGTTGACATCTGTTTGATATCATGCGAAAGACAAGATATGGGAAACCTTTTTATAAAACTAGAAAAAGAAGCAAGAGCATATAGAAAAAATTAACGAATTCTATTACGTGTGAAGCCCAAATGAAGGGAAAAAAAGAATGCGAAAAGTAAATCAAGCTTTTTATGTTTCTAAGAACATGCTGACTCATCACATCTAAGTCGAAAAGCAACAGTAACTATTTCAACAGCAATGTGAAGTCAATATTATTATATGGAAGTGAATTATGATTACTAATAGAAAACAAGATAAAAAGAACCTTAGGAAAATAATAAGATTGCTTTTGCTTAATGTTATTCCTAACAAAGAACTGCGGAAAAATATAAATTAAGTATCCATAATAAGTGAGATAAAGAGAAGAAAATGGGGTTAAATAGGCCCCATTTCAAGAAAGGGCAACGAAGACAAAACGAAACGCACTCAAATTGATTCCACAAAGATGAAGGCACATATATAGAACCTAGAGAAGGATTACAAATGAAGAACGTCCAGGAATGGGAAGAAGCTGGAATAATAAAAAAAAACAAACAAAAAACTATGGGATACTTTCGTGTATATATTTGGAAAACGGAAATATTGACAGGGTGTGCAACTATCGAACAATACGGAGTGAAAAAGAATCAAATTTAAAAGGCCTTCTGCGCAGTCCTCAGAAATAAAGGAGTGGGAAGATTGTAACTGGCGCAACATATAGTATGTTGCGGTGGTCGATAGGATTGTGTAGGAGTGTAGTAGACGACTTGATCTTGTACTGTTGGTCTCTCAGATTTGATCTTACAATTTGTGATTTTTCTTGGGAAGTGATATTAAATATAAAAAAAAAATACCATTGTTAGTAACAGTGGATGACCTCCGACAGCACACTACTGTTAGGAGAAGCATCAGTAGCACACTGCAGCGTATGCAAGTTTATGCAAGAAAATTCTTTTTGGGTGTTAACAAAAAAAGGCAGTAGTGCTTGGGTATGTCATAAATACCCTTCTAAAACGACATAATTATAACGCATAATAAAGCAAAGCGTAAACATTGAAATCTGACGAAACGTTGCGAAAAAAGAACAGTATAAATTTCTTCTCTTAACTTCGTCTACTTTATTATCTGAAAACTCTTCGAAATTCCGAAAAAGTGAATTATCAGCGTCCCGAGTGAGAGCGTGAGATCTCTCTCCTTGTACTACGGCGTGGCGGTGCTCCTACGCAAAGCATAGTCAGGGTAGCAGCGACTGTGTCTCGCATGTAGGTCACAGGATAATACATTCCCCGTAAACCGAGGTAAACTAAACATTCTTTTTTATGACGTCAATTTCGTGAGATTAGGTCTGCCCGATTCACGAGATTTGATTCGAAACGCCTACACATCACGGTTCGTCCACTTCCCATGCGAATCCCTTTAAATCACCTGCCGATGCCGCACCCCGCTCTGCATCGAACGTTGCTAGCCTTACGGAGTTTCTATTAAAAAAAAAGTGCTCATAAGTGAAATATCGGCTTTCGATTACAGTTCTTCGAACCGACAGAGGCTGTAGAGTAAAAAAAAAGGCGAGAAAGGGTTCGACAGTTTATTTTTTTCTTTCACTCGGAACGGCATCAAGGAAAAACAGTAAAATCTGTAAACTTACGACGAAATGTTGTCTTGGTTAATCGTTCCTTTCGACTTCCAGCCTACCTTTTTTTTCTTTCGAAACGATAACTTGGTGAACTTTATATCTGCTTCTGTTCTTTGCTATCGACCGGACAAATTTGCAGTAATAAACAATAACTGGAGAATTTCTGTGAAGTATATTGTTCTTTCAATTTAAGCTCCAAAAATCCATATATAATGTGTTCTCGGATAAAACTAAATGGTAGCTCTTGTTCTAACCAATGTGCGTTCTTGTGGACCATATATTGACTTGAAGAGAATGCTTCCATTTACTGATGCATATTGAATTTTTTCTTAAATATTTTGATGGAAATCTGTTACAACTAGAGATTGATGATTTTTGTTGGCATACAGCATTATATATGTATATATATTTATGTTATGTTTTAACGGTATGAAATTTGAGAAATTTTTTTGAAATTTTACGAAGGTCTTAAGTTCACAGAAATTGAGGGTCGTGAATCCGGGAATGTCCCTAGATACCCTTTCTGCAAATGAAGAATTGTTAGATGAGACGTGTTAAGACGTAGAAATGAAATTAACCACTAACATTAAATCTTGTAACTTTCCACTACATAAACACAAGGGTTATGTCCTCCTTCGAACACCACTTCTTCAAGATTATACTATTCAATACACTTTTGCATTTTTTTAAATTTAAATATCTTAGGAACACTATTAAACTTGGAGGAATTCTAAGCACAGTGTGCCTGGACGACAGCTAGATATAAAGTCATAAATAAGATTGGCGGTGTTTTTAACTATTCTTAGATTACGTTGGCAATTGTTTTATTCCTTTGTCACCTATGATAATTTTTAAACATTTAAAAAATACTATATGCCGAAACGAACGATTTTTGCTGTAGCATCATGTAGGAACGTAACTGATGCTGGGATTTTGTGTCCTTTGATGTCACTCTTGACCACATGCAACACTGCATCGTTAAATTATATTGAGAATGTTGATGAAACGGACCGAATGACTTTTCATTGACAGAGATAACTTTTGTAAGACTAACGTATGCACCGGAACTTGCTGTAGAAATCTCTGATATTAATCAACGAGAAAGAGAATGACAGATAAAAGTGGTTAATTTAAGTTTACCCCACGGTTGTCGTTGGCTGGACTTATATTAATGTTAATATTTTTACGCCCCTTTAATATTCAGGAACGGGAATCTTTCTACAGGGATCGGGCTTCCTACCAACAGTTGGACCCTCATATCCGATAGGTGGACAATGTGAAATGCTGTTCTTCTCTCGGGTTTCATCCCACGTTCGGTGTTGGTTCTCAGAGGAACCAGATACGTCCTTATGTTTCGATGTAATTGTATATATCTTCTTCTTGAGGCCGTCGTGGTTTTGACTGTGACAGCCAGCGCGAGGGTTCTTTGGATTCTAGTCCATCTTCTTCCAGTACCATTGTCACGCAGAATGCGGCAGCCGAGTACTTCGTGGTTTTCCTGATCCTTGTTCTTCTTCCTCTAGTTCCATCAGGCTGATGATCTTCCTGGGGTCCTCGGTGTTTGGTTCTCGGAGTCTTCTTCCTGGACACCCTCCTCGGTTACTAAAACAGAAAAATATAAGTTAGTAAGGTGTTGGTACACGCTATGGTGATACCTTTGCCAGCCTACTCAGGTGATCGTAGGTGGTCTTGTGCCTAGGTCCTGAAGAGGTTCTTCGGGTGGTGGCGTTCTTCATTGCGGGATTCTCGCTAGTTAGCGTCTAGAAGTTTTTGTTGAGCCGTGCCAGGAATTCCTGCAGCCGCTCAGTCTCGCTCAGGTGTGTCAGTGTAGCCAGCGAGGTGCGATGGGTACGTGTAGTACTAATCGCAAGCAGCGATTCTGTACAGTCGCGAAGGAGATAATGTGGGTGGGTGCCGCTGTGGCCCAAACGGGACTGGCGTAGGTAAGGATCGGGCATATGTGTATCTTGTATAGCATGACGCCCGTTTTAGGATTGGATTTAGGATGGGATACAACTGTCTGGCTGCACCTAGTGCCCTGTTTCGAGCTCTTCTGAGATGCTCCGCGAAATTCGGCCTCTCGTTTAGGATCATTCCGAGATACTCGATCTTGCTGTCCTAATCGATCTCCGTCGCTCTGACTTTGATCTTGGGAAGCGGACCGTGTTGTTTCCAGGCGTACGCAATCGCTTGCGTCTTCCTGGGGTTGATCGTGAGCCCTGGTCATCGAAGTAGTTAGAGATTTTGGTCAAATGCGCTTGCGCAAGTTTGACCGCCAACTCGGCGTTACGCGATGTAGCCAGGATTGCTGTGTCATCTGCATAGATGGCGTTTAGCACTCTTTGATCTTCCGGTTTTGGAATGTCCATGACGTAGATCGTGAACAGGACTGGGCCTAGCGCCGATCCCTGTGGGACTCCAGATATCATGCTCCTCTCTGAAGATTCCGTCCCATTAACCATGGTGTGGAATCTTCGGTCCTTGAGGTATGATCTGATGGTCTTAAGGAGCCTCGGCGGAAAGCTGGCCTCCTTCATCTTCAGAAGTAGTCCTTCATGCCGGATCTTGTCGAATGCCTTCTCCAGGTCCAGGGATACCATGACGGTCGTCTGGTTCCTGTTGAAGGCAGTGGTGACCTGATCCGTAATCCGGTACAACTTTAGAGTTGTGGAGTGGTCTGACCTGAATCCAAACTGGTCGCTGTCCATTAGCCGGTTATCTACAAGATGCTCGTTGATTCTGGCCAAGAGCAGAGAGTCGAGAATCTTGCTGATGGTCCCGAGCAACGATATCGGTCGATAACTGTCCGGAGAATGAGGATCCTTCTTGGGTTTCAAGGCTGGGATAACCCTGGCAGATTTTCACCGAGTCGGGTAGTACGTCAGTCGGAGCACTGCGTTGAAGACCTGCGTCAGGTTGACTAGCAACTTGAGCGGCAGATTCTTCAACGCTCCTCCTGTTATACCGTCTTCACCGGGAGCCTTTCTGCACGGGATCCGCCCGATTACTTGCAGGACCTCTCTGGGTGAGACCACGATTGGAGGACCCGCCTCCATATCGTCTATCTCCCCCAGGGTGGCCCGGAACCTTCTCTCCCGCTCTGGATCGTCGCGTGCCGTTGGCGTGAAGTGGCCCAGGAAGGTGGTCGCGAGTGCTTCCGCCTTCTCCTCGTCCGTCAGGCAGCTCGTTTGTCCGTTCTTGATCTCAGGGATAGGCTTTCTGCCTCGCTTCAGAATTCTGGGGACCCTGTGGGGGTCCCGCTCTTGGTTGGTCCCAACAAAGTTGTCCCATTTCCGCAGCCTATGCGCCTCGATATCTCTCTGAATCTCCCTGCTCAGGCGGCGGTGAGCCTCCTTAAGCGGTGGGTATCTGGTTCGCTGGAAATCCCTTCTGATTCGATTTCGCTCCTTGATCTTTTCCACGATTTTCTTCGGCAGTGTTTCCGCCTCGGGAAATTTTGGCTTAAGCTCAGACGTTTTCAGTGCCTCTTGGATCTGCCACGTGGTGTTGCAGACTTCCTCCTCTAGGTCGCTCACGTTCTCAATACTGGGATTTGCCGATATCGTTTCCGATATCAGCTTCCTGTACAGATTCCAGTTATGTTTCCTGTTCACTGTACTCGGTGAGGGAGTCGCAAGTGTTAGGTATGTCTCGGTGATCACTGGGTAGTGATCTGAGCATAGCTCCTGCACCGTGCGACACCTCAGAGGGAACGTCCAGTTCTTGAGGATCGTGATGTCCAGCACGTCCGGGTCGAAGTGACCCTGTGGGGAGTAGTGAGTGGGTTCGCTCGGCGAGGCAACTTCGAACTCGTGCGTTTCGTCGAGCCAAGCTCTTAGGAGTCTGCCGTTGGCGTTGTCGACTCTGGAGTTCCATGAACGGTGTTTACTGTTCAGGTCCCCCGAGACGAAAACGTGATCGGCGAGGTCCGCGATGCTTTCTAGTTCACGGTCTGCTGGGGTCTGTTGTAGCAAGCTACGAACATCACCGTCGTACCGGCTCGCTTCATGGCAATCGCGCTCGCTTCCTTGCTGTTAGCAGGGAGGCAGATTTGCGAATGCATGATGCGCCTTTTCACCAGAACAGCGGTTCCTCCTCCTTGGGTCGGCCTGTCTGTTCGATAGACGTGGTAGTTCGGGATCTTGAATTTCTGGTTAGCCTTCAGCCACGTTTCGCAGATCAAGGCGATATCAATCCTGTGGTCCACAAGGAACTGAGTGAGCTCGAGTTTCTTGTGTAGGACTTGTGAGGATACCGTAGGCTCCTCGTCGGATTCGCTACTTGTGGTAGCCTCAGACTCCGGAACCCTTCCCGGAGGTTTCGCCACCTTTCTTCTGTGAAGAAGAAAGGTGCTAGCTGCCGCTTCTCGCTCTTCTTCGGGACCCTCTTCGGCGTTAGCTCCTTCTTCTTTGCCGGCTTGGAGGGAGCGACCTTCACGGAGGTCACCTTTGCCCGCTTTTGGGAACCGCTGGCAACCGCGGCGTAAGTGGCACGGTTACCACCAGAAGCTTTTTCCCTTTTCTGCGCCCGCTTGCGCACGTTCTGGGAGCTTAACAGCTCGCCGTCCTGTGCGGTGAGTGGCGGCAGTTCGGGGAACGCCTTATCAGTCTTCGCCGGCGGCGGTTTGGGCTTGGGAGCCTGCTCCGCATGCCGAGCGAATGTCTAACGGCTTGTCAGTTTTTGGTACACCGCAAAGCCTCTGTACGTGGCCGGGTGCTCCGTCCCGCAATTGGCACACTTGCGTGCGCCACTTGCTTCCAGTTCGCACTTCTGGCTCAAGTGCCCCTCCGCGCATCTTGCGCATCTCGCCGTCAGCCTACAGCACTCTGACGAGTGCCCAAAACGTTGGCATCGGTGGCACTGGGCCGGTCTTTTGCGAGCCTTGAAAGGCACGACCGAAACCTTCATTCCGAAGAGCTCCTTGACCTTATAGGCGGCCTCGATGTTGGAGCTAGGGACAGTCGCCATGTATACAGAGCTCGCGGTTTTATCGCGTCTCTTCATGTTTGCGACTGTCCTTACTCGGACACCTTGGTCCAGAAATTCGGCCAAGATGGTCTCCGCCTCCAAGTTGGGCGGCAGGTATTTCACTACGACCTTTACAGGGCGATAGCTCTGTAAGGTGTAAATGTAAAACTGCTTACCTTCCTTGGTAAGCGCGGTCGTAACTCTCTTCCAGTCTTCCTCGCTGGCGGTTTTCACAACCAGGTGGTTGACCTTAAACAGGAAGCTGGGTTTCTCGCGGCACAAGGCCTTGATTGCCCCAACTGCCTGTACGAAATTTACCTCGTAGAGGTAAATCGCCGGGCATTTTGCCGAAGTCTTGCGACTGTCGGCGGTCTGCTGCGGGTTCCCGTTGGCGGGTAGGGAATCTCCCGTCTTCTCCCTCTTGTCGGGCTTCCTCTTCTTCCTCCCCTTGGAATCGGTGATCCACTCGCTGCCGCTCTCCTCCTCAGAGCTACTGGATAATAGCTCCTCGTCGGTGAGAACTTTTACGGCCAGCTAAGTGCTGCCTTTTATGTGAGTCGGCACCCCTCCCTCGGGCTCGGCTTCGTGTTATTGGCCCTTCCGACGATAGTGCGTTCTGTGTTCGGTCCGTACGCTTCGATGTACTCCTGCGTTGTTGTATATTTACTTGCCTCTTTAGCAGTAGCGGCTTCCATATATGAGGAAGGCGTTGTGCGTCGTCCCTTTTGTTTATGCTATGCGGCCGTTTGTCGATCTCTATTGCTTCTCTAATAGCTCTTACCATTAAGTTTGTATGTCTAGCTATGGTTCTTATGTTGTCGAAGTCAATAGAGTGCCCTGTCATGAATACATGTTGTGCCAGCGACGATATTGTTGTTGTGATCTTCTCCTCTTGCTAGAGTTGGGCCTAGGCCCTTAGACTCTTTTTTAACTGTTTGCCAAGTTGCTCCTCACTGGCCAGGCTCGAAAAATAACCCTCCTAGGGTGGCTTCATGTTGGTGTTGTCGTCGTCGGATTGATCATTCCGGAATGAAAAGTTGGTCCGTAACCCGAACTACCGCTCGTCTTGGAGGGGGACGATCTTATGGCTCGAGCGCGATCGGGCCAAGGAGTGGATTGGTAGATTCCCTGACCCTCTGAAGAGCATCGCGCGCGATCCTCTTGATGTATTCTTCGATTGTCGGAATTTTAAGATCTTCACGTACCTGCCCGTTCCTGACAAACTATGGCGCATTGGAGATAGTGCGAAGGATCTTGCTCTGCAAGGTTTCGATCTTCCGCAAGTTGGTGGGTGCCGCCGTAAGCCAGGACAATGCCCCGTAAGTTATTTTGAGCGTCAGACACGACGTGTACAATAGCCTCATGTTCAATGCCGAGCTTCTGTAGAGTAGAGGCATAACTGCGTTTCTCACCCGAAAGAACTTCTCCCGCATATATTCTATCTGGGGCCTCCATGTGAGTCTACGGTCGAATATGACTCCCAGATACTTCGCCCTCTCGCTCTACGGAACTTCAACGTTCGCCACCTCAACTTTTTGGGTAGGTGGTTTCCACCTGTGCGTAAATCTGACGGCTATGCATTTATCCCCGTTCACCCTCTGGTCCCACCTGGCCAGCCAAACAAGAATCTGAAGATTGGCCGATAGTCCTGCCCGGAAACCAAACTGCTCCTCTGGGAAGGGCTCAAGATCGAACACCTCCTCTCTTAGACGACTGAGTATAACTGCCTCCAGCAGCCTAGACAGCGTCGGCAGAAGGCTTATCGGGCGATAACTTGAAGGATGTATAGGGCCCTTCTACGGTTTAAGGATGGCAACCACGGTTGCGTGCTTCCAGATATTTGGAAATTGGCAAAACTTCAGTGCGGAGTTAACAATTAATAAGAGGAAGGCAACAGCAATAAGTGGAAGGGTCTTGAGTGCCCTATTAGTAGTCCCGCTTGCCCAATGATTCTACCTTTTCAGCAGCAGAGTTGCCTCCTATGCTCCGCCAGCTTCTCCCCCACAAGCTTGCAGTGAGCGTTCGCGAAGGTTCGATTCGGTGAGTAAAGGGTTTGGTGTACTTCTTTCAACGCTTTCCTCCTCAAGGCAATTAAATGCCTGATCTCATACGGCAACTGTTTTTCAGTGGGACTCCATTGAAGACCCAATAATGGCGGTTATCGTTATCGCAGCGGTTTCTAATGATTCTCTCGAGCAGATTTTGTCTGGGAGCTTATTAACCTACCAAACTTGTCCCAATCCAGTTAGAAAAATCGGGCTATGGTCCGAGGAAAGATCGGACACAGTCTCGACAGCGAGTTGGCAAGTGATCCACCTCGAAAGGGCAAAATCGAGAATATCCGGTCGTGCACCGGCTCGAAAATAGGTGGGTTCACACGGGGAATGAACTCGGGTTTCATCTCCCTGGACATAGGAAAACAATTGCTTACCATACCTCTAAAACCCTAAGCGCACCTTTCTGGGTCATTTCACTCCGAACGATCGCAATGACCGGGAACGAGCTCAAGTTGCTAGTCAAGTCCTGGTGGAAATCAGACAGGATCATCCCAGCTTTGAAACCCAAGAAGAGTCCGCATTCTCCTGACAGTTATCTATCGATTTAGTTGCTAGGCACCATCAGCAGGGTTCTAGAAGCCTTGCTCTTGTCCAGAATCAACTCGCACCTGGAAGATAACCAGCTTTGGGATTGCAATCAGTTCGGATTCAGGACAGTTGCCTTCAGTTGTACTTCAGTTATGGTTTCCCTGGACCTGGAGGAGGCGTTCGAGAAAATCCGCCACGAAGGTCTTCTAATGAAAATGAAGAAGACTAACTTTCCGCCTAGGATCCTAAAGACTATCAGATCCTACCTCAAGGACAGGAGATTTCACACCATCGTGGACGGGGTGGAATCTTCAGAGAGGGCGATGGTATCTGGTGCTCCCCAAGGATCGGCATTAGGTCCGGTGCTGTTCACTATGTATATCAGGGACATTCCAAGTCCTGACGACTCTCGCGATCTAGGCGGATGATACCGCGATCCTAGCTACATCCCGGAACGCCGAGTTGACGGTAGAACTTGCGCAAGTGCAGTTGGCCAAGATCTCGGAGTTCTTCGATGAGCATAGATTAACGATTAACCCCAGGAAGACGCAAGCTATTGCATTTTCTTGGAAACAGCACGGGCAGCTCCCAAAGATCAAAGTCACTTCGACGGAGATCAAGTGGAGCGGCAGTATTGAGTATCTCGGTGTCATTCTGGACAGCAGGCTAACCTTCGCTGAGCACCTCGGACGAGTTCGAAAATGGGTATTAAGTGCAACTCCCAACTAAACCCCAAAACCAGCGTAATACTGTACAAGGTGCACATTCGCCCAATCCTCACCTACGCTCACACTTCCTATACCTCTCCCGGGTAGAAAACCGATGCCTCCGAACGGTGTTACGGGTCCCCAGTAACACCGAGATAGGAACACTGACACACTTGAGCGAAACCGAGGAGCTCACAGAGTTCCTTACCAGGTTCAACAAAGCTTTCTTCGAGAAGACAATGGGGAGCGATAGCTCTGCCATGCAGAGCGCTATCACTCAGAAGACCTCTAGAAGAACCACCCACCGAACTCATCTGGTCAAAATCCATTAATTTGTTTCTATTATTTTTTAGGTAGGACGCCGGAGTAAGGAGTCCAGGAAAAAGATTCCGATGCCCACACCAAACAGAAGATGAGAACCCCATCAAGATTTCTGCGTGGAAATGGTACTGGAAGAAGACGGACTAGAATCCAAAGAACCCTCCCGGTGGCTGCCACAGTCAAAACCACGACGACCTCAAGAAGAAGATGTATGTGATTACATCGAAACATCAGGACGTATCCAGTCCTTCTGAGAATCAACGCCGATCGCGGGATGAAACCCGAGAGAAGAACGAAACATCTTTTACCTGCGAAAACATCCGCTACAATAAACAGTAAACAATACGTTAATGAGCCCTACATATTGTCGGGTCGCTGATCCCGGGCTTAAATGACGAGATAGAAGAGTATATCTCAGCTCATTTTCTATTTCTATTTGATATAAGCCAGCGCAACAAGAGAGGGGTAAGAAATTTCTATAAACTAAAAAGTTAGGTATGAACATGTCTTTATGGATCTCTGATATACCGACGGTACCAACTGGAACCCGGTTGTATATTTGTATATACCTTGGATACGTTATGGAGCCCGGCAATATTGCCAAACCTGCCGCCAGTGTTTCATTTTTATGATCTGTCTTGCGGAGCACAAGTTGAATGCGCTGCCCACTCAAAATATGAATTACTAACAAAGCAATATTTATTTGATCGCTGTTGCTGTGTAATATAGATTTTTTTATTTTTTTATTACTTAAAAAATGAAAAACCGGGAGTATATTAAAGGTTGCAATGAAGAGAAACGAGGCATTTCATAAATTCGAACTAGAATTCATTTAAAAAATAGAATATGGAAATGTAGTGATTCAAAAACAAAGCTAGTTCTGGTAGCTGTAATTTCTGAAACCAATTTTTCCTAAATTTCCTGCTGTTTCAAGGCTGTTGCCACAAAATTCTAGTTTCAATTTTCCTGATTTTCCATCACTTTCTTTGACTAACACTCCGTACACTACTTTTATCTTAAGATTAGTACTATATGTGATGCTGACTGGGAATATCCACTTTAGGTCATAAACATGATTTTCAGTACAGCAGAATAAAAGTGGAGAGATCAAAAAATCTATCTTGAGGTTTTGATGCATTCGATTAGAGCCCTTCACGTGTGCAAACGATTTAAACTTTATTTTTTGATTTCCAGTATTTTCTGTTCTTTCCCAGACACTATAATAGTTAAAAGTGAAATTTCCTGACTCGAGGTAGGTTTTTCAATCAGCATATTGAACCATAGACTAAAAACAATTTTCCTAATTAATCTTGGAAAGATTGTTCTTAGGAACGAAAGATCAACATACGCTAATTGTCATTATTGGATACAAGAGAACAATACAACTAACGGTGAGAAGGTTTATAATATACATTTAACAAAAGATGCAATAAGCACCACAAGTTAGTGTGAATACATGAATATTAAAGAACTGTAAAATGAACTGAAGTGACTGCACTTACGAACATAAGAGTCATGTACCTTAACTTCGAAAAATTTTAATGAAGAAATGTTAATTGTGGAAAATTCAATAGCAAACCTATTTTCTACCATCACAACAACGATTGTTTATAACAGTTTTTCCCCGACTTTCTTGGATTTGTCATCTTTTAAATAAATTTGCACAGCTAATTCTTTTTATCGGCCTCCCACATGCTTTCCGTTTGTTTATGTTTTCCTATTTATAAGATGATCCCGCCAATCTATGCGCTTTGATATTCTATTCTTACAAGATCATTACGAATAATTGGTCAATGTACCGTTTGTCATCTGTTTTTTTAATAAAAAGGTATAGAAAACAATAGAAACTACACATCTTTCTCCAGAGGAAGACGTTACATAAAAAAATATCGAATATTTCACTTCCGCAAAGGTGCTATATTTTCATCATTTCAACATATGGTATATCTGATATTTGATATTAAGCTGTATCTTATAACAATCTAACTTAATGTCGAATTAATATCTAGTTTTTCTCTGATATCAAGTCTTTTCTTGTAATTCCTGGGTGTTGTTTCCAAAAATTCTATTTTACTCAATATATAAGGCTTTCATCGGTAAGTACTTAAAATTCTGTTTGCTTGGTTTATTTGATATCTAAGCTTATGAGCTAATGAAACAAAATTCATTCAGCCAGGTGTGCTAACCAGTACACAACGGTGTTCCGCGATTCAAATCTTTCTACGAATCTAGTCACTATCCTAGTTAGCGGATAAACCAAGGAAATAGAATTCTATTACTTTGCATGGCGTTTGTAGATATCTACGTGGCTGCTGTAAGTTAATATTGACCTGCATATAGTTTCAAACACTACAATTTTAGTTCTTACGAAAATTTGCTTATCAATAATCTTTCCCATTGCATTATACTTCAACTATTTCTTGTATTTGCTTTTCATTATGCTCCAAATTGTTTCCTAATAATTGTAGTGCCCAACCTATTCAATATTTCTTTTGCAATTTGTATTCTTCTTTTCAATGGTTAACGTTACTTTTATCTGTTGAGTATTTACTTTCATTCCACATTGTTCTGGTACCTTGTCATGTAGATTCTGACTTCCTGCCATAATCGATACCACTTATTTTGGGATCTGATTTTTAGAAGGCAATGGTACTGGACAAACGCCGTACTTTGTTAATTTTGGACGAGAAATGCACCACTCCGGCATTCGTCAAACACAACTTCCGCCGAATTATATGCAAATATTCGCGCACGAGTGCAAAAGGCTTACGAACATTCCAAAGCGCGTTATGATTTAAGGCATCGTCTCGAAGAGTTCACCCCGAACCAGCTCGTACGGCGGAAAAATTTTGCACTGTCGGATGCATCACGATATTATACGGCCAAAGTGTTTAGCACTTGTATTTCTTTGTCGCTGTATTCGGTCTGCATTTACCGATTTAGGCAAATAAATTCCTTTTGGTTTCAGCTTAAAAGTTTGAGTACTCTTGCTTATTTTTTTCCTTTTCTCTTTTTTTTCTAGTTCCTCGTTTCGCTTTTCTGAACACCTTCTTTTGTATAGGTTATGTCTTCATGGTGGTGTATGGACACTGGGGCAAGGCTGAATTGAGTAGGCTTTTCTCTTAACTGGTTTAACGACGTGTTCGGCTAGCATCCTCTTGATTCCTTTAGCGTCGTTTTCTTTCGCTTAGTTAGAATGTTTTATCACGTGTATCATGTTTATCACGTGCGGGTGGAATTTGTTACATCAGAATTTTCCTTAAGAGCTATTCTCACGTGATTTACCTTTTCTTTCTTATAACCAACCCTGTATCGCGTATTTGTTTGTATTGACCGATGGCGAATACGAAGTTAGCGTCCCTTCACATTGTTTGGTTACTATGGCTCTTTGGAGAAACCGAATGTCAAGTTTTAGGGTGGCCTTAAATACGAATTTGACTATAAAATGATCCCTTTATTTTTAGAAAACTTTTTAGAAAACTTTTGACAAAACTTTCGTTGAATCCTTTTGAGTCATTTTCTTTTAATTTATAAATGTAGCCAGATGTAACGAGTCGATCAAGCTTACACTTCTCCACTTTTATATAAGTATAGCCTTTATGAGGGATCTTATAGAAACGCAAGAAATTTTGTGAGCGTGAGTTCTCGTGTAGGGCCCAGAATCTACGTGAAATATCTATCTAGGCGACCGCCATCTACAACAGCCCTTGTTATCAACCGGCGCGCACGTCGACTACGCCGTTCCTCTCGCCAACTTTCGGTAGAAGCCGCCATCGACACAAGGTTAGAACTTTCCATTTCATTACACACTTCGCCAACGCCAGCTTACAGTAAATGGATGCCTACGTACGAACATTCTGTCTTTGAATTTTTTTTTTTATTTAACTCTTCTTCGTCATTGAACATTGTATTTATTTATTTTTTTGTATTTTAATTTTTTTTTTTGTGTGTGTTTACTAGTAACTCTATATAAAGGCGTACATAGTTTTAAAATGACCTTTTGTTGTAACAGGTTTTAGTTAACGTATGACATATCCATCACGTCAAGGTCAAATCTGTTTATGTTAAGCACTTCTGCACCTAGTTGTTACTGCTTCGTCATATAATTGTCAAAATCCAACCTTAAATATTTAATTTGCTTGTTCAAAAATTAGTATAATTACGTAACACTGTAAAGCTGGATCCAGTTGAATCTAAGTTTAGAACCATTTATTTTATATGACCTTCTATGTGACAAGTGATTTATTTCATTTGTAAATTGTGCTAACCCTTCCTCCTACAAAGTAAGTTTGGCTACAGGTAGGTCCTATTTACTCCGGTTTCTGCGTCTACAGGGTAGGTATTGTGCGTTCTTTTATGCTCCCTCCAGACGTGGTGGTGCGATAAAAGTTTGAGGGACGCCTCGCCTTCTCCACTGAGCTTAATCCGGCCATAAAGCACGCTATAACATCCATCGGTCTACCTACGCTAGTCCTATTTGTTATACAGCGTGGCCGACAACTATTTGATTTCCTTTTGGTCATTTATTTATTATTGTTTTCTTTTGCTTTGTATCGCGTCAGCCGTTCAGGCAACACTAGCTGGAAGGGATCAAAGTTACGAGTCTACTTGTGACACGTTTGAAGACTGCTGAGGTATTCTTTACGCTAACTTCAGCGTCAAACCCAACAGACTGAGCCAATGAGGAAATGACCAGAACTCAAAAAGTAAAAGTCATTTGAATTTTCGGAGAGAGGAGTTAGGGATCGAGCATATAGACTCAATTTGTATTAATTATGCAACTGCGCAAATAAGATATCTCGAAGTTCTAGTGATATATGATTTCAAACGTTATAACCAAATTAATGCTGATATAGCTCATGGTATTTATCAAATCACACCCGGAGAAACAATGTGAGAAGCGAAAATCAATAGCCAATGTTTTTGCCTACCCGGCGTTATCAGCACTGCTCCGCGCGCTTTTTTTTTTCTACTCCCATTGCTGTTCACCTCTCCGTTTGTGAGAGAGAAATAATAGTCAATTGATTGATGGAATCAGTTCCGGCAAAAACAATGTGAGAAGACATGGTAAGCCTGAGGAATCATTTCCCTGTGCAGATACTGTAGTGCTTAGAGGCAACGCCACCCTGCGTTAAGCAGTCCAAGAACTGTTTGACTACTTTCTAGACGGCACTACTATATCTATTGGCACTAGATGGCGGGGCAAATATTATAATGCTGTGTTTGGAGATTAGTAATATAAATTGAGAGGTGAATAGCAATATGAGTGGAAGAAAAAAGTGCTTGAAGCAATGCTGATGATGCTGGGTAGGCAGAAACATGTTGTTGGCCAGTTCTTTTTGTTGTTCTTTTTTCACAATGTTTTCTCGGAGTAATTCCATCAATACTATGAGCTATGTCAGTATTATTTTGAATATGTTTCTATGTACTATTCTCATATGTTAACGGTTCAATCGATCCTATATACACGAACAAGGTGGACTCTCTCCACGATGAACTAGATTACGTTTTAAAATACTTGTGATCTTATCGAAGAATAGAGGGAATGACTTCACTAGCAAATAACAGACATGGAAGGAAGACATAAAAGTAGAGATAGAGATGAGGTATTCATATGATGAACCTCATAAACGGACTGCCTTATGAGGACTGATTAGGGACTGATCACTGTAAATGATATCCATGAATTTTCTGGGTTATAAGAAGAGTAATCGATTGACTTCATCGGAAAGTAAGATGGATTCCTTCGCAGATTTTGACTCCAAGAAAGTTAATCGAAAACAATTCAAGAAACGCAGATGAACAATCAACATACTCACCAAAGAAGAGAAAACGTGGGAATACATTGTGGAAACATTATAATGGGACCTACTTTTGTTAACATTTTATGTAGCTAATCGCTACATCTAAAATATGGAGTAGTCCGGATTACATAAGTCTTCGGTGTATAATAATAGTATAATTAGTTTAATCTGCATAATATTCGTAATGGCAGAAGTACCGAGAAGACCACTGAGATCAAGGTATCATAAAGACTAGTCACTTTCAATTAACTTACATTACTTGGTGTTAGTAAAAATATTTACCGCAAATCTGCTTTTGGAGACTTTCCTGCTCTCTTATATTTGACAGGTGATATATGATTGCGCACCTCAAAATTAACACACTAGAATAAATGGAAATCCTTTCATGTAAGAACATTCCCACTATTTGCTTTCTTTTTTTAAAGTTCATGACGATTTTACCCATCTCTCACAAAAATAAAAGCGCTCTCTTTGTGTAACCATTTTGTTAATTTCTCATGCGTCTATGCTTAAAAGAAAGAAAGCTGTGCTACAAAATTACCTAATTATAAAGACTAAATACACGTTTATTAACATTGTATTTCGAAAGGAGGGTAAGATAGCGGGAGTATGCATTAGGGATCTTTCCGCGCTGTCAACAGTTCTATAATAAAAACCTTACTTACCCCTCGGTTGTTGCAAAACGGACTTTTGTAGAGGGCCCTCCGTGCATTTGTTAATTGGGATATTATCTTCCATGTTCGCGCTTTTTCCCGGAGGGTCTGCATCGGGATTCGCGGGCGACGCGTTTTCCTCTGCTATTGTCCTTATGTAAGTTCGTAGTGGGAAGTGGAGACCATTGTTGCTCATTTTCCAAAAATAATGTGCGAGAGAAAAGTTTTGCGGGAAGACGGGGTATAGGGAGAAACTATAGAAATCTATTTGCGCAAAATAGAGTTTTCGACGTAAGAGATCGCATTGCGAATTTATATCCACGAGAAGTACGTATAAGCGTATACGCAAACAAAGCCAAACTTGCTGGAGTTAGCGCTCCAGTTATCCGTGAAGTTTACTTAACTAATTTTAACGGTTGTGATCGCACGGCTGCCGATAATAATCTATGTAATGTGTGTGTGTATGGGTCCGAAGTACTCTAGTTGGTACTAACCCGTATTTACTTTATCTTTGCTATAGAAGGCGAACACTTAATTGCGGTTATTCTATTACGAGTTTAGGGTGTAATTGAGGTGGTGTATGTAGATTTATAGTGTATAAGTGTCTGTATTAACTTCTGGCTAATATTCTGAAATTAAGGTAGGAGGTGAGAATTTAATAAAAGGCTAGGGGCCAATTGGCAGTAATTAGTAATGCAGTATGCGGTGGTTCAGCGGTAAGAAGGCCTGCGCTTGACTTGGTACAAAATTTTTAAGAATTCATAACAAAAGTTCGCCACTTTCCGCGCGCTTCACAAGCGTTGATATAGGAGTGTGGTTCGCGTGTGTGATTCGTATTATATGCGCAAATTTGTGCTTCGCATATTAGACTATGAGATGGAGTGGGGGCGGCCTTGTTACCGATATAAATATAGAAGTACAGAGATTTATTCTATCCGGAAGAATGAAATGTGCATTTGATTTTCTGCTATCAAAGCAATATGCATAAACATAAGAAAAATACAAATAATACATATTATAGCAGCGTTGTACGTAAAAATAAAATCGATAGTGTATGAAATCAGTGATTTCGGAGTTGTGTTGCATGTGTGAGTTGGAGTATACGACAGAGAAGAAAACATTTACCGTTTTAAGCCTCTTGACATACCTACTTGAGAAACTCGGTTGTATATTTTCAACATCAGATGCGCTTCTACAGTCATTTTTGCAAAAAGAGTCCGCCGCGAGGAAAAAATAAGCTTATATTCAGAAAACGAGCGTCTACATCTAGTGATGTTATATTTGCATAATTAAAATAATCTTTGAAACAACTTAGCGCATCTGTAGACGTACCTTCCCAAATATGTATTAGACTGTCAAAATCTGAATCCTCGTCTAAAACACTTCGTGAAATTTGCGAATACGTTTTAGAGATTTGAGAAATACTTCCTTTGTACTCGCTATTAATGCATCTACCTCTGAATAATATATACGAACATGTATGGCATGGATTTTACAAGTAATATGTAATAAGTTACCACACTGCTTCTTGAGAGACCGGCGTACAGAACACCATCTGTTATAAACATTAAAACTTGGTCTCTCGAAAGTTCAAATTTTTCCAATGTATTTATACCACTTCTGAAATTTTTTCGGCATTACATTGTTCTACTCGTTTGGATGGTAGCAAAATTCAAGATGATGGTTGATGTAGTTCCATTTTACGTGCCATCACATTAAGTACAATTTTTTTTACAGTTAGTTGCCTGGCTCGGTAATGTAGGATTGGCGTATTTATTCCAAAATGAAATATAATGATTTGTTGTTTAACAAAGTAAATGGCAGGTTACACACAATCCTAGTTATGCATAAATCATCTATAAACCGTATTTTTTATCTCAAAAAGCAATGGTGATTGAGTCTCCCTCGGTAGCGAAGTTTTCCTTTGTTTAACAATAACCGGTTATGACAAAACTAAAGTGAGAACTTGTCTAGCATCGGATGCAAAAATATTTTTACTGCATTTTGTTGTTTCCCCTTATTTAGGCACTTAAAGATTGGGTTAAGCAGAAGCAATTGTTACTTGGTTGTGTCTGGAATTTTTACTGTTTTTAAAGAAATACCTCAAATTTTTTTTTTCTAACAAACGTTGCATTTGGAATCTCTAATTACATGATTTGTTAATTAAATTATTGTCAATATGACAGATCATTATAGCTTACTACTACAAGAAACATATTGGTACTACGATTCCAAAATGTTCATAGCATATGTCACTGCACTTCACTGTTCGACCCATCTTTTCAAATTTGAATAGTGTTACAGTTTTTATTGCTTTTTTCAAGATCTAATTAAATTGTCCATAAATGTACTAATATTTTTAAAGAAAAATGCATTGAAGGCTACTAAAAGAAAGGGCCTGTGTGATGTTGGCCATGATAATTTTTCGAATCAATTCATTCCTCCTTTTTTTAAAATCACGTGTTTTACAATTTTACTTACTTGGCTAGCTAGCTATTTTTATATCTCTACACCATTGCAGGTTTGCAAACACTAAACACTGCCAAATATAGTGTTAAGTACGCTTAGTAGTATTAAGCAACAATAACTTCGATAATTTCAAACGTACACAATGCAAATGAACTCAGCAATAGTTGATGATAATTATCGACCCGCCTTAATGGAACTTTACAAGGGTCTGCTTCCTAAACGTACATATTATACACGCAAAATGACTTCATTAAAATAACAACATTGAACATCCTGCGGATATCCAATACTTGTATCTATGTTAACTTGAAGTCCTATTTTCCATTTAAACGGCGAAGATACACTTTTATTGTGTCGGAGATGGACGAATAGGAAGATTTGGCTGTTCAGCATAACTCCCACGAACGAGTTTTCGGCTAGCGAAATATCTTGAATACAAAGACGAGGGTGGTCCGGTTGTTAGCAATATTATCAGTACTACGAGGTTACAGCGTTATTGTCGAGTAGGTAGATCAATGGAATTTTTTTTATTTGCTTTAATTTTTAGGTGCATTGTGGATGTAGATGTGTGGATGGACTGTGGATGATAGCAAGTAGTTTGAAAGTAGTATATTTTTACTAATTACTTCCATATTCGTTTCGTTGCACCACAACACCATCTTTCAGTTTTCAATCGCCTTATGGTGATACTCTTTTGCCCATTCCAAACGATTTTTTCTATTGATCTCGAATAATAACGTTTTTCTCGCTTCATAACTTTTTAGTATACTAACGGATATCTTTGTTTTCTAGGAGCACATTAGAGAAAGGAGTCCAGAACGAAGATTCCGCGACCCACACACCCAGGAGAGAAGATGTCAGCAAGATTACGAAGATAATGGTACTGGAGAAAGGAGAACTAAGGTAAAGACAACCAACGCGAGATCAGGTTCGCGATTCCGTCGTAATCAAATTTTCAGTAGTTTACTTTTCTATTCTAGATTCGCCGAATGTTTGGAGGGGTCATTGTATACCTACAGGCGCCGTTGTGTAATATTTTTATCGCCGACCTACGATCCCTGTAAATAGAGAAGGTGTTGGACATACAGAAACAATGAATAGTTATTGCTATTTCGTTTATTTGTTCCTTCAACCTTTGCAATTATAAAATAACCTGGAGATAAAAAATTGACATGTTAAACGGTTAATTTATTAAACTGAAGCCGAATCTAAATTAGTAGAGTAAAAGTATAGCTACTTTGGAATTAACTGTTAAATTCTTTTTATTAAATTCTATTACCCAATAGTGATCATTAACATATTGAAATCCTATAAATAATTGACTACATAGACTACCTGCTAATTGCAGGCTGTCAATAAAAATTTCATAGTATACGTAGATGTCACTATAGCTGCTGATAGCCTAAAACCATGATCCTTAGTTTACCTACAAATAGGAATTCCTTTGTTGTAATCATTTCTCTAATTACCTATGTTAGTTCTCATTTTATTGTTTAAATATGAAGATAGAGAAATTTTCGCAAAAAATATCGTTGTCGTTTGTTCTTTGAGTTGATGGTAGCTGATTGGATGGTCTTTAGCACGGTTGCGTGTTTCGGAATTTAGCGCGGGCCTTTCGATTTACTTTCTGATGGCTTGTACAGCTTAGGAAAAAATCGTATTGTTCGACACTAAATGCCTTCCAAAAAAAATCGCTGCTACCGTAGTAAGAGTGAGATCGGCCGAGATAACGCGCTTTCTTATAGTAACAACATTATATAATTTGTGGTAGTATAATGTAGAATGCTTTAGGTATTGAAATAATTGTTCCTGTTTGTGTCATTTAATGTCTCACCTGCTAAAATTCGTTAATAGCATCTCAGTAAGTGCGATACATACACTTGGACAATTATTGAAAAATATTCAAGTTTATTGTAGCAAATGTTGCATGTTTTGCGTCACTCTTGTTTCTTACAATATTGGTCGCGCCGTAGAATTTACTACAATTGTAGAAATTACTTTAACATATTGTTTCATGTGTTTATGTTGTATAGGATTTGCCTCTGTTTGACTTGTCTTCTAAATTGTTCAGAAAAGTCATTACCTTTCGCTCACGCAAGCGCACACGCTGAGGACAGTAGTAGCTGTCCGTCAGTAGGCAACACGAACCCATTCTCATGAGACTAATAAATATGAGTCTATCTAGTCTCTTTTAATTTCGTGAAACGCACCGAAAAGTGGCAAACTTTAATCACTAGAGGTGACCAAGGTAGGGGAAAATATTACTTTTTTACAGCGACTAGAGAGACTCATGTTTATTCGACTCATGAGAGGGAGTTCGTGTTGACTGCTGGTTTTCCCGAGAGTCGACAAAACACGAGCCTGTCTAGTACTTACAAAATTCTACCTTGCTCATCTCTAGTCATTATACATCACTTACTACTGTTTTGAAAATAATTTGCAAATTTTTCATCGAAACTGCAGAAACAGTTAAAACACTTCACGAATCGGTCGAAATCTGTGTCCGGTATTAACTGTAAAGATTGTAATCGCGTACATACTGTGCTGATAAAAAGGTCAATCAGAATTAGATACAAACAGCATACCGCTGATCTTGAATTAGAAGACTTGACAAATCTAGTGTTGCCTTAGACATATGGTTGAAGAGAATCATAACGTTGATTATTGATAGTTAAGAACGCAAACGGCGTTTTCAATTAAATTGTTATGAACATTTTCAAAAACAAACATATTTGAACATGTACATAATGAATTCAGATTTACGACGATAAGTTCCAGCGTTTGCTCTTTATCTTACATCTATAACCGTGCTTATTATCTTTACTAATACAGAATTATGTATGGAGTACTATGCAAGCAACACTATGCTAATTTGAGATTTCCTTAGAATTTGTTGTGGTTAAAGCAAAAAGCGTTTAGTTAAGCAAAGTGACAAAAGTGGAATTAAGGCCACTCTTGTAAAATAAGACATTTTTAGTAATAATCTAAAAAGGATGCATGGATTGCGTCAAGTAATGTAACAACTTCCAGCAAATTGTTTGGAATTATCAATAGCATCGACTTTGGCACAGACTAGTATCATACAAATGATTCATCATTCATCATTCCCTCTAATATTAGCATTATACTTATGCAATACTCTTAACGTCATTGCTTGGCATATAGCACGACTTCTATACAAATTTCTTGGTTTCATGTTCAATTTGTCGCTCCAGGTTCAGCTTAACAAAGATATTCGCATATGTGGCTTTAGTGTTCTGCATTAACCGCAAGGTGAATTGCTGGTACATAGCGACATCAAATACATCGAAGCCAGCATCCGATGCTAAACGAACACCTCCTCGATATGGAATTCACAGAGACATATGAATGTAGGTCAAAGACTTCTCTTTGTAAACTACTGTCGATATAGTTATGTGCGTTAGTGAACAAAAGTTTCCGAACCGTACAAAACCTGACTGACTTCCTTCAGTGATTACACTGGCAGATTTGTAATAAAAGAAAGAGTTCCGCAAGATTCAATTAGAGATAGTAATAAAGAAGACGAAAAAACCTATTGCGGAATTATAATTTTTGTCAAATATACACATAAACATTAACAATGATGATTCGAATCAACATCAAAGTAATCAAGATATTTATTTCACTGCCAACCGACCAATATTGCCTCAAAAACCTATAACTTTTTTATCTATGTATCTGATTTTCATTTGTTTTCAAGTTTTAGCGTAATTACAAATGGACAAAAATTTCATACATTAACATTACTTTTAATTATAACGTTCTTTTAATAAACCTTGAAAAATATCGACATTGACCTCTAAACATTTGATGCTTCGTCTACGGAGAGTGTTTGTTTCTCTTCTAATTGCTTCGCGCCCTTCCTTAATATCGGCTCCAGTATTATCTATTACTTTGAACTGGCGCATCCTGAGTGTCGGCTATTACCTTGCAAACTTTATTTTTGAACCAGCCCCATAAACAACAGTCTAGCTGTGTGAGGTCTGAAGATCTTGGAGGCCAACTAATAGGACCACCGCTTCCAATCCAAAAGCCATGGAAACCTATTGTACTATTGACTTACCCTGTATAAGCGCGGTGTGCATATT
Source organism: Oryctes borbonicus (assembly GCA_902654985.2). Lineage (NCBI taxonomy): Eukaryota > Metazoa > Arthropoda > Insecta > Coleoptera > Scarabaeidae > Oryctes > Oryctes borbonicus. The sequence goes on along the minus strand of LR736925.1, from coordinate 359,999 downwards.
CATGTTGCCATCCGTATTTTCTGTTTCATATATTTACGTAACGACTTGAACAGTACGCTGTCTATATATTTATAACACGTTTCGAGTTTTCAATATTTACATTTTTGATACAATTTCAATCAGTTCCCCTGGTAGTGTGTCCCAATAAAATCTCATAATTTGTTATGGGTGGTCCTGGCAAATAATAACATGTCTGTCATTCAACCTTTTAAAATATTGCCCAAGTTAAAATTACTAATTTATGATGTGTCTCTTAATACAAGGTAGTACGTTTATACATAAGTTATTTGCTGTGGGCTTTATTGAAGTAACAAGAGGTCCATAGTGAAC
>LR736925.1:270924-356669 GCA_902654985.2 Oryctes borbonicus | reverse complement strand
TAAAGTGGTTTAAAAAAAACCTTTGTGTTTGAAATAATTACGTAATTCATGACAACAATACTGATATTGACGATGTTAAATTGCTGATTCAAAATTTCGAACCTAAGTAAAAAGGTACGTAATAGGTAGCATCGCCTTTTTCGAGACATTAAAGTCTTTGTCAGATCTAGTACCAACGCAATAGTTGGTCCAAGATTATCGTCACATGAATTATTACAAGGTTCTAGTTTAAGTCCGATACTGTTTATTTTGTATACGTACGATCTTCATTATATCTTTAGACAGTATTAATGTCATTCAATATGCTGACGATATCTATATATATTTGATAAATAAAAATGTCGAAAAACTTACTAAAGATTTTTCTAACACAATGAAGTCGATCAAAAATTGGTTAGAAAGGAATGAATTCGAATTGTCTTTAAACAAAACGAACGTGATATTCTTTTCGAGATCAAGAAAGGTTTCTATTTCCATCAGACTTGATGGTGATATTTTTCCTATATGCCAACATGTTAAGTATCTAGGCCCTATTACTAGAATTGATAAACGGTTACTTATTATTTTTTTCTGCTACTTTAGGAGTTTTATCATGTGGATGTGACATAGATTTAAATTTAGGATTTTATTAAATCAAACAAACGAACTTCAAACTACACAACTTGGTATTACATGCCCGGCAATGTTCATAAGGCGTTGGAGCAATGGAGTTTTTTGATATACAAGACATCAAGAAGTAACGAAACTACGCATAAGGCATACCTGCAAATCATCTACAATATACAGTAATGCATATCTAGTGAATAAGTTACTCCTTACACCCGATCCTGAGTTGTATAATTATAGGAAAATGTCTTCAGAGAAGAAATGTCCATATTAATAATGAAAATGAAAAATTTTGATTAACTTTGAACCATTAGATCCAGCACACTGTAGTGCCTTTGTGCAAAATCACCTCTCAATGAAAGTTGAACTTCTACTAATTAGTTGCATATCATATATGTAGCTCATTCATTGTTTATAGTACTTGAAAAGCATACATTAATGTTAATATAATAAACCAAATTCCCAATAATTTTTATTAATACAACACTGTGCTTCGTAGGGATTCTGGGTCGAAGCTGTTGAAAGATAAATAAAAATTCCTATGTCGGAGACAAATACGCAACGGAACGGTTAGCAACGGTTGTTTTGGTGTTGCGCCGGAAATATCCCGCTTTTGCATCACAATGCAGATACAGTAACAGTAACTTAAAATTACAGTTCATAATGCCACACAAACGGTAATTTTAACTCGCTGCTGCATACTCATTTAGACCGCAAAAAGGCAGATTCACCGCACACAACAGTAGTTATTAAACTTGTGCACGTACAATATTTAGCGAAATACAGGGAGAATAAAAGAAACTCACGTCCGCTTACACATGAAAACCAAGATGACCTTGACGTTAATAATGAGGTATAAATGCGAAAGTAAATTAACGGGTTATGAGAAAGAGCATCGTCGCTGCATCCTGCGCAGTCACGGGGGAACGACGAATCTACTCAATTAACTTTAGATTCTTCCTATGTGTTTAACATTAGCTATTATATGTTTAATTAGCTGCGAACATCTGACTAATTTGCAAATAGGAAAACAATTTACAAAAGATAATATTCAGAACAAATAGTTGAACAACGTTGCCTACTTCATCACGACTTGCCACTTATATATGCATATACACTATAGATTACTTGGATAAAAAGCAAGTCATTTTATCATTTTATTTGCGTGGTGACACACGCAACATATGAGTAATCATAATAAGATTATCGGAATGAAAATATGCTACATCCCTCCATTGAGATTTATACACTTTTGCATGCATTTGAACCAATTCTCGAAAAATTTTATCCACTCTGAAGACGATATCTACAAAACATAGTTTTCGAAGGCTTTAACAGCTTCTTGAGGTGATAAAAGTCACTGTCCATACATGTTTGTTTGACATTCCGGAACAATAAGTCGGGTGAATGCGACTAATGTGGTATTAATCCGATGATGCAACATTGTCAATTGTTTTTCCTGATTTCATCAATGACTTCTGCCATACAAGTGGCTGTATATCATTCGTTTTTAACATGCAGTTACAAAACAAATTGTAGCTAATAAAAATTCTGGAAATAATTCAACTACGTCTCACAATTCGTTAATCTCATAACTCTGAACAATTAAAGAATAACATTAAATTACCATAAATATCGTTGTCAAAGTTTGATGGATATCATGAAAATGGTTCAAATCATCATTCGCGGGTAGTACTGCTCAGGTAATACATTCAATAGAATTTTCGGCAAAAAATTATAATATTGTGTGGTCAAGGTCAATGCCAAAGGTCAACACAGTCACAGGTACTACAACCCCTTTGTCATTTCACAAAGACAAATGGAATTTAAAATCAACTGGAAAAGTTCTGGAAGATCATAAAATAAAAAATATCATAAATTCTGTTAACTCCAGATGACAAGGAATGTGAAGAAACATTTGAAAATACAATGAGAAGGCACGATGGTGGTGCGTTTATAGTCAGGATTTCTTTCAAAGAATCTATATCAAAAGGGGTTTTCAAATTACACTGTACTATTCAGGCTTCATCACCAGAGAAAAAATTTGGATTAAGGCTAGTATTTGAAACTCAATGCAGAGACTTCATGTAGGAGTATGAAAACTTGAATCACATGTTTTGTAATACATTGGAAAACCTCAAACAAGAAGAACTACAATATTTTCTTCCGCATCATCGTGTATTAAGTGAAAGTGGTCGAACCACAAAGTTAAGAATTGTATTCGACTTCAGATACTGGTTGGTCATTCAACGATCTTTAGTATACTGGTGCAAATATTCAAGAAGGTCTATTTGGAATCATTTTGAAATTCGGACAGCACAGATTTTCAGTTTGTTCGCAATATTACCAGTATTAGAACAAATCGTTTCCATTTTACTGTCTGCTAGATTTGAGTTAGACAAATGGATATCAAACAATGGGTAAATCTTAAAAACGGTACAATCACTGATTATTCATGAAAATATGTTAGATTTCGCGACTCATGAAATTACCAAGATATTTAAATTTATTATTCTATTTTTCAAAAACAGTGAACCACAACAACGAAATGTAACTAAAAGGACAATTTTGTTAGATATATCCCAGATTTTTGATCAATTAGGACTGCAATAATAACGGCAAAGTTTATGTAATGTAGCAACTTTGGATTAACAAATTATCATTTCGCAATAGCAAATGTTTAGAAAGCATTTGGCTAAGTTGAACAACCTACGAATTTCTAGGTATGTAGTAGCAGTAGAAGATATGAAGGTCATGGAAATCCATGGGTTTGCTGATGGATCGGGAGCAACCTATGGTGCGCGCATTTATGTCAGAGCAACTAATTCGCAAGGTAAAGTTTGTGTGACATTGTTACACTCAGAGTCGAAGGTACCTCCTGTGAAAATCATATCAATTCCAAGACTAAAATTATCTGGAGCTTTAGTATTGCCACAACTGATAGACAAGATGAAGGCAGGATTAAAGTGCCACATCCAAAGGTAATACTTATGGTCTGATTCCGCAGTAGTGCTTCACTGGATTTGAACACCATCAAATTGCTTACAAACTTTCATTGATAACAGGGTTTTCCAAATTGAAAAACTTACTCACCAGAAAGGGTAGCGTCATGTAAGTACAAGCCACAATCCATTAGATCTTTTTTCATGGGTGTTACTTCACAAGAATTAATAGATGATTCATTATGGTGATCGGGACCAAAATGGTTATCGAAAAGGCCGATAAGGTGGCCAATGTCTGTAATGCAATTTGAAAGTGATAGGCCAGAAATGAAGAAAATGGATGATGGCGATATATGAATCGATTATTCAGTTCGAAAGATTTATAAATTTAAATAGACTAAAACTAAACCTGGTCCCGGTTTAGACTGTATCATAGTTCATAGACCATCTCAATCGTCAACATCTGGACACTGTGGAGGTGGCACATAACGGCGTGCTTTTGTTCCTTGATGTACTAGTCACACGTAACTCCGATGGTAGCTTAGGTCACCGTGTTCATCCCACATACACGGATAGGTATCTCAATGCCACCTCACATCTTCACATGGCACAAAAGTTCTTAGTTATCAATTCGTTGGTTCATCGAGCGATGCCAGTCTCTGAACCCAACAATCTTCCCACCAAGTTGAATCACATACGGAAGACTCTCCTCAACAAGGTTTTCATAGTAATTATATTAACAGATCATCAACAAACATCTTCATTCAAACGAACGATAACATTACTCAATCTAACTACCAGTTATCTTCCCTGTATCCGCAAGTTACGGATAGAATCGGTAAAATTTTGAAAAAGCAATACTTTAAAACCATCTTCAAACGCCTCTCAAAGGTTTCAGAAATTCTTCCGTCTCCCAACGACAAATTTTTTTCCTTAGTGAGTAAAGGTGTTTATATGATTCGAGTTGCGACGTTGCGTGCAGTTTGTCATTGGCGTTACGTTCGGCGGCAGGCTAAGTCTCCCATGTGTGTAACTCGCCACGTAGGGGATGGCGATGGGGGGATTAGAGAGCGACGGGAGTGCTGGCCAGTACGTAGTTAGTAACTGAGTGGAGAGCATCGTAGCGACGTTCAGCTTAAAATATCTAGATATTTCGTTAGCATTTCATTTTACCGGTGTCCTTTTTTGGTATATTTTGTTGCTGTGCGATTCTAAGAGTGTTTTTTTCATTTATTTCATTACCGCCCTGCTTTAGAAGTGTTGGTTTTGGTTTATATTGTTACTGTACTGTTTTAGAACTGTCTTTTTTCGTTTATTTCGTCACTGCCCTTTTTTAGAAGTTTCATTTTCGGTTTATTTTGTTAGGTACTCTCATATTTTTGGAGTATTCTTTAGAGTTTATATTTCGTTTTATAATTTTATCATATTTTGATCCTTATTTAGTATTTACTTGTTTCGTATTCTTTCGTTTTATTTTAGTAGTTCTTAGTTTATCATTTTCCGACAATGATTCTCGGCATTGTTGTTGTCGGGTCAAAACTAGGTGAAAATTATCTCTGGATATTAACAGCGTAAAAAGTGTAGCTGGTGATGACTGCTTAAAAGTTCTACTCTTTCTCTCAGATTCTGCAAGCGTAATGTAAAAACATGAGCTTTAAAAACGTTTTCCAAACATGTTACATCTAACATGTGTTGTACATGGAATACGTCGCATTGCTGAACTTATTCGTGAAGAATTTGCCGATGTTAATTCGTTAATTAACTTATTTAAAAAGATTTTATTGAAAGCACCAACTAGGATAAAGTTATATAAAGAAATGTGCCCGTATATACCTTTGCCGCTAGAACCTGTATTAACACGATGGGGTACTTGGTTAGAAGCCGCATGTTTTTAATACCCAGATGCTTCCAGTGTTACAGCAGTCCAAGCATTAATTGTAAAAGAAGATTTAGTCGAGGAATTAGAATTTATTAATAAATATTTCTCAAGCGTAACAAAAGCGAAGTTTCTAGAAAACAAAAATTTTAAATTAACTGAATCCCTTCAACACTAAGAGTAATTTAAAAAGTATAGAGGGATCGTTTGGCGAAAAGATACGGAACAAAATTAATGCGGTTTTACAAAGAAATGTGCTACTAAAAAAAAATTTCCAATAACACTTTTACTACGTAGAATAAAAGTTTCTGTTTAAAATATAAGGATTTAATTGCATACTTCCATTTCGCACCAGTTACTTCATGTGACGTAGAAAGATCTTTCTCTAGATTTGAAAATATATTAACTTACTAACGAAACCAATTTACAACGAACAATTTAGAAAAATATATCGTAGTTAATTCCTATTACAATCGTACTTGACGATTAACAAAATATAACTTTCAATTTATCTACTGCATATACCCGATCGACGCTTAGCTGACTAACACTCACTAGCAAACTGCATCGAACGTCCACACTCTACTTATAGCATTAGGTTTATTAAGAATTGCAGATTGAGGGCAGTAGGCAGAAATAAAGGTCCGTTAACGACAGTTGAACTAGCTAAGGCTACTGAGATTTTGGTAAAATCTACTCAACAAGAATTTTTTCCTGAAGATATGGAAAATTTAAGAAATAAGTGAGTTGCACTTTATAAAAGTCGATCGCAGTTATTAAATCTATTCTTAGATTGTAAGAATTAGTGTGAGATTACACTCTTTAGAATTCAGTTACGAAAAACAACATCCAATAGTTTTATCTAACACACGTCGTTTTAGGAAACTTTCGTTCAAAGGTCAGCACGTAAAATTACTACATGAAGGATCCAAACTTCTACTAGCTTCAATTAGAGCAAAATATTGACCACTAGCAGGAAGAAGCTTAGCAAGAAAGAGTGTAAAGCAATATATTAAGTGTTTTAAAACTAGTTGAACTCATACGCAACCACCTATGGACGTGTTGCCTAAGCAAGGCGTTTCACCTACTTTACCATTCACATCAGTTGGCGTTGATTAGACTGATGCTTTTACAAGGCTACTGAGGTTTTGGTACAATCTAGTCATCAAGAACCTTTTTCTGAAGATATGGAAAATTTAAGAAATAAACCAGTTGTACTCTCTAAAAGTCAATTTCAATCTATTCTTAGATTGTAATAATATAATAAGAGTTGGTGTTGGTGTTAAATTACAATCTTCAGAATTCAATTACGAAAAACAGCATTCAAACGTTTCGCCTAACACACGCAATTTTAGAAAACTTTCGTTCATGCAGGACTCAAACTTCTGCTTGCTTCGATTAGAGCAGAATACTGGCCACTAGCAGGAAGAGCTTAGCAAGGAAGGCTGTAAACCAATGTACTAAGTGCTTTAAAACTAACCCAATTCATGCGCAACCACTTACGGGTGTATTGCCTAAGCAAGACGTTTCACCTGTTTTGCCTTTCACAGCAGTTGGCTTTGACTAAGCTGATGCTTTTACAATTAAAGATCGAAAGGGAAAGATCTGCAAATATGTTAAATGTTAAATCTGCAATCGCAAATTCAAAGTTAAGAGAATTGGCAAATTTCTTGAAAATCAATAACAAATTTAGCAGAACTTTAGCTAGTTATAGAATTACCTGGCACTCCAACCTGCACAAGCCGCTCATTTCGAGGGTTTATGGGAAGCAGGTGTTAAAAAACAACACTTAAAGCGGATTTTAGGAAAGACACACGATTTATGAAGAGCTTTATACAATACTCACCCAAATTGATGTCGTCTTGGACTCTCGTCCATTGACCCCGCTGGTTATTATACCCGATCCAGACGTCACTCATATACCAGAAGAAAACTATCCAATTACTAGCAAATTCAAAATGCCCTGCATATAACACTTATGGACCAGATGGTCAAAAGAGTACATTTCTGAGCTGCAGCAAAGACAAAAATGAAGAACAAACAAAACAAACTTATATTTTGAAGATTTAGTACTGATTAAGAACGATCACACTGGCACGAGCGGAGGAGCTGTTTCCGTGAGTTGACGGTATTCCAAGAGTGGCATCCATACGAACTTCCTTAGGAGTGGTCAAGAAAGCCTTTCCAAGAATTTGTCCACTTCCGCTAGAAAAAAAAAAAACAGAAATCACTGTCAATAATGATAGCAAGGACTGTGGCGTAGTATGGTTATTATATAGTAATATAATAAATTAAACTTGTGTGGTGCGGAGGTTGTCGATACTTACGTGTTGTTTAGAAATCACTGTATTAGTGACAATTATATATTCAATGTACTTACTTTTTATTTACTAATGTAATGTTTTGTCTTGTACATTATTTTGAAATGGACTCTGTTTAACGCGGGGGGCATGTTCGGTTTCATATCTTTTATGTATGTACGTTATTTGTATATATGTCTAAAACACTTAGTCTGCACATATTCAAATAGACAAAAACAGGCGCAATCCATATAGCTATATGTGAGAGTGACCTCTCAACAGTCACGTAAAACACACATAAAACACATCAGCACTGTTTAAAGTTCTTTATTTGCATTTAAATACAAATCTGAAAAGTAAACATAAATCCTCTTTTCTACAATCACACAATAACCATATACATATGCAATAATAATAAGATGGGAGATATTTTTAGATTTTAAATACACCTATTATATATCCTTACAACTTATAAATATATATCTTTTAAAGCATATTTCATTTATGTTTCATTTATGATTTAGGTAATTAAGGCATCACATTGAAAATGCGTAACTACGAAGGTGAAAGCACGGTAAGCTGAGACAATTTTTTATTTTTATTATTTGCAAAACTTTGTAATTCTCACTTTTATTTGTTACTGATGCTCTTATGTCCCAACAATATATTGATTGCTAGGCAGTAACTGCACCGATAATGTTACTTCATAAGTCAATTTACTAAAATAAATGCATTGCGTACTTTTAATCTGTTAAAACTGAATTAATGATTATTAAAAAGATAGACTTTCTGTCACTTGGAAGTACATAGTCCTTTTGTTAGAGAATTGCCGTAATGACCATATAAATGATTCTGACTAAATTCGTATGTTTATTTTTGATTGTAAGATGCATGTCACTATCTTTGTTGGACAAATAATAATAACTGTGCGCAAGTACACTATATTCGTATACTCCATGTTACCGAATTCACTGATTTGCAATAACTGGTTGTATAAAGATACAGTAGTAATATAATGAAACTGAGCAGTAAGCAAAACGGAAAACTTGTAATTATACGTGGTACACATAATACCGGCAATATCGGAATTACTATGCATTTTCGGGTTGCGGTAGAATGCTGCGCTAGACAGATGCTTCCCGAATTCCAGCAATGTAATTCAATCCTCCGGCATTCTTTGACCTCCAACGTAGACATTTTAACGTTCCTTCCTTTCGTTACTTCTTTTTAATATAGATTCCTACATGTAGAAGGGAGGGAAATATTAAAGAGACCGCCGCTGCCATCGCATAATCTTTGTCGTTCCCATTTAAGGACGGAGGAAATATAAATATATTGAATGCTCTCCGAAATATTGATGTTTACTTCCACTTTGTTATTCTTTCCTTTTTAATAATATATATTACATACATATATTAAATAAGGTACATAATATCTTCGAATCATTCCTCAAGCAAATATGTATATGGAATAAAAATTCATGGACAGTATTTCGTTTTGTGTAACGTAATGCAGCCAAGATAAACAAATATACCAACATAAAATTTACTAGGCGCTTTACAAAGGTTTACGAAGGAATTGCCGCTGGCTTTATTTGTGATATTTTTGGATTGATGGAACAAAATCTACTTTGTTTTTGCAAGTTTGTTGTTTAACAGCGAAAGGTTCCCGAGGGCCAATTTTAGATTTTAACGAAACTAGGTGGAAATGTAGAGCGTATTAAAGTACATTCATAGCAATTTTTCTTATCTGTCCAAATTTACTTTGAAAGGGAAAACACCTCTTTGAATGTTGGGGGATTTTCGGTTTTCTCAATACCCCAATATAGAACGAAAAAAGATAGGGGAAAGGGATAAAACGAGAAGTTGCATCATATATAAGGGTATTTTAAAATTCGTAGTTGACGTGTACACAGCTGCAGATTCACGTTTTCCACGAAGCTCGTTCATTAAAACTTTTCGCAATTAGCATTTTATCCTAGTTTTGAAAACTTTTGGCAGGTAATAAGTGTTCCCTCTGTTATCACAAATTATCTTTATACTGACATTACTTGACATCTATAATGGAATGATATAGTTTTTATGTTCTTAATTCCATGGACTATGTAAAGTGATGGTGCCCTAGCTTTAAAATCAATTGATTTTGAAACATTTTGATTTCTATGTTTCTTCATTCTATACAGAGTACATCCTTTAACATTACATACATCAGAAATAGGATTGAATGAATTTATGCCATATTTATACCGGAGATAACGAAAACGTAATACTTTATAGTGATAATGCAACATTTAGTTTATCACAGACGGTGTGTTCAGAATTTAAATCTTAAAATTTTCAAATCAAGGAAATCGATCTTTTCTTAATGTGCTGTATGTATATATGTACTCATATACGTTTGCATTTTTGCTCACGGAAGTACTCTTACATATCTGTGACCACAAACATAATCATCATCTATATACATTAGGTGTCCCTAATATCTGCCATATATAGTTTAGAAGTTACAAGCAATTATTTGTATTAATTAAAATAATAATTATCATTTAGTTCTGCCAATATCTACCGAAAAAATACTTTTGGTGTATCTAGTTTTCAAATAGTCAAATATATGGCAGAAGAATTAAATATTTATTCGAATAAAGATGTTTATTTTATATTGATGGTGAATCTCAACAGATATTAAAAAGAACATGTCTAAGTCAGACGTATGGGACCAATTTACAATTGTTTTGGAATGAATTGTGAAAGCACCGTATTGAAACCTGGCACAGAAGATGGTGAAATGAATTTCTTAGGTTACTTTCATACGTTTGGCAACAGTTTAATATCTGCCGGATCTTCATTATTATGTTTTAAAAAAGTATAAAACTCACCCATTCTTTTTTTAGAGTGAAGGTTTTCGTTTAGTCGAGCTAGAATTTTCTAATTATGGTAGTTAAAGTTCAAGAGGTTCTTAATTTTCTGTATAAAATTGTATGGGCAGATGAATTGATATTCAGTCGCGAGGGTATTGTAAATGCAAGCAATTCTCACCCTTAGATGGAACAAAATCTACATGTCACACGCAAAATAAATGTTGAGAATTGATGTTAGGTATGAAATCTACAACGAAAACCTTACAAATATTAAGGCAAATGGTTTTCATCTCTATAAACAGTTTGCCATACAGTATACTTCGTCAGTGTTGGTTTCAAATGGATAGGGCTCCTGCACACTCATCACACGGCGTATATCGAAAAATAACAAATATCTTTGAAGATTGATGGATCGGCCCCAGTGAACTTTGGTTTTGGCTACCTAGATCTTAATCCTCTTGATTTCAATTTATGGGGTCATACAAGAGGTGCATGAAAGTCTTTGATATTGAAACCTCGACGAAATTCGAAAGGTTACAAAAAGAGTACAAAGAGAACTTCGCGGTGTCTTGAGGGCATACAGGACATTTCGAACATTTGTAGCTTTTAATTCTAAATCCTCAATCTTTCTTTCATATTATATATTTTTTATTCGTTCTGTTTTTTAGTTGTTTGCTATACTACATATGCACACAGTACAGAATGTATTTAAAAAATTCTTTTAAAGATTATTGGTAAAAACACTGAACGAAGAAGTTACTTAAATACAATACAGAACTAGGTTAATTCAAATAATATTTCAGGATTTGCTCCAATAAGATACGTTAATGTAATAATTTCTTATCAAAATTGATCCAACGAAACGCTTTATCATGTTAATAAGTGACTGTTTATTATACCGATGAATGGATACTTTCGTATATACACTATGACGATATAAATTTATTGATATAGAATTTATTTATTAATGTCTAATGAAAATTCCTAAAGTTTCTCATCCACAATGTAAGTTAATAAAACAGGTTTTAACTTGATAAATGTAGTTTATCGTTGCAATAAATTTGTTATTTAATATAATATTTTCTTTTAACGCTTTAACAAAACGAAATCAATAAACAGGGCTTATTGAATTCATTTTTTCAGTGAAGGTTTGCGCTCTAAAATATATTATTTATAGTTTCATAACTCCTTTAAATTTATTTTTGGAAAGTTATAATTGATATCTATATATATATATAAATAATTGCTCATAACTGTATGAGAAAAAGTCTTTCTAATATGTAATCTTAAAGAATATATTGTAAAAGAAAGAAGAATCGCAAGAAGCAAAATAACTCAAAACTAGTTTGTTTTAAAGGCAGGGAACATTACTACAAATCATTCTCTAAGAAATCTGAAAGATCTCTGGTATAACGGGAAGTATACGAGCTTAAATTTATGACAGATCAATCTCGCCTATAGCCCGCCACAAATTTTTAGAACTAAGCTATGGTGCTAATTGCAAAGACATTTAATGAATGAGTTATGTCAAACCCCTCTATACGTATTCAATTTCTAATAATGATTATCTCGTTTAAATAAGCGTTTGTAGCACTGTGTCCTCCCTGATTGATACACCGAATGCAATTCAATCGGAAATTTTACTACCATAATTATTTACAAACCGCCATCGTAGTTTAATTTGCTGGTTGATGCTGTTTGAAATTTAATATGGGATGAAGCCATATATACCTATGAATATGTAGATAACAGAAAGTTATAGTTTTGTGGTAAACAAATATGCTATTCAATTGGATACTCGCATATGTACATACATCAAATCATATTTTATACGTACATAACTCATAAATTTACTACTTCTCATGTAATACTCACATAATCTTCATGTTACTGGAAAGGCAATGAATTGAATTTAACAATTCCACTTTAACTTAAAAATTATCACGACATGTCGCAATAAAGGCTTTGGGCAAAGATAACTGGGGATAGTGCCAAATTGTCTGCAATGGACTCACTGCTGGACAAAGTATTCACAATTGTCAACTTGTCAAATCCCAATTCTCACATCGTTTTTGTTATCTATAATTTAATCGTGCATTTTTCTTATTTTAATCCTTCGTTGTCGTTAATATTTTTTGTATTTTTCGTTATTTGTTCACTTTTTCGATCTTATTAATAATTAATTGTGATAAGTACGTTCGAATTTAGCAGTTTCATCTATGGTATGCCTATTTTTCAGGTTTTTATATTATTGGTTTCTGAGGTCACTTTCGCACGTACCATAAATCTGGCTACGATTACCACAGTCATCAAAACCACGTGGCAAACATGAATTAATTGCATCAATTTTTCGACTAATCTAATTCGCGTTGGAATCAAGACATGTAATAGTTTTTCTGGCGAATCAAGAAATCAGTTAATTCTATATTGGTAGTATACTACACCATACGTATACTAGCAATCACCTCTATAGGATTGCTTTAATAATCTTTTTAGCTTTAAGACAACATCCTAATATGCATACATACAATTACATGCACAAACTTCGAAATTATGTACCAGTACCACCAGTATTACAATGTAAGTATTAAAGTAAAAGCTAAAACCGATCGGCAGACTGATTGAAATTTCCAATGGAAATATCGTTCTAATAAAGCATTTTTGTGTGTGTGACCAATAGTTGGCCGCCCATAGAAATTTAAAGACTCTTAAGCTGACAAAGTAATTAAAACTACTATTACAATAATTTTCTATTGCTTCCTTAAATTATTTTTCAATTTTGCATTTTGACATCGCTAATTAATCTTTCTGGAGCTTATGTAGAATGTTATTATTTTTGCCTGCATACATTATGTGCAAGAAACGATACATCACACGAATTTTGGGTACATAAAACCCTCCAGAATTTCATTCTGCAGGAGTTCTCCGCCTCCCCAAGAACTTACCGCACAGACGGCTTATACTGTACGATTCTTTTACCTTGCAGATGACCTGTGTTGTTCGAACCCCTTACCTTGCAGATGGTTTGTGTTACAACACCAAGTAGGACGTTCTTTGAAAGAACGTTGATGAGCACTGTGTTCAACGTCATCATAAGTCACTTTTCACATCAAGTAACAAAGCTAATTATTACCCACGTGAGGACTATTCATGTAGTTATACCAGATTTGTCACTATTAATTTTCTACAAATAAATAGAGACCCATTAAGTTGGTTTTGGTTTTTACTCTTTATAGTGTCAATACAACACGATCTCGACGGAGGTGAAAGATGATAAAAGACGTCTTGGGTCCGTGGCCATTACAGAAAACGCAGTTTTTCCTAGGCTATTTTTTATTGTTAATTACTATGCCATCATCTGCAACAGGAACGCACTCATTAGATTAAGTAGTGATAAATGCTGTTCTGTACCTATACAGATTTATAATTAATATATAGTATATAATATATAATCTGTCTTTAAATGTTTAGGTTTGAATAGCCACTACGGATATATTTCAACCGCCACTTAAAATATATGATAGCGCGTTTGTGTAGTTTTATGATTTTCGAAAGTAGTCCTTACCTAAAACTTGAATATTCTGCGTTCTTCAAACTACTACTGTATTCGATCAATATAACTAACCATGTGCTTCGATTCTAAAAATCTACTGTGCAATGTTGGTATCATCTTTGAAATGTATTTCATGGCTTCCTAGATTTATCCAACTTATTTGCAAGAGGAAGTGAGCAATAAGAAGCTACAATCAGTAAAAGGGGCGTAAAATGTGCTCGTAAAGCTAAACTTATAAAGGAAATGCACGGTTTGAAGCTGCAATTACGTATTTTATTATGGCACAGACTTATGTCGTTGCATACGGAAGTAACGGCGAACGAAATGAAACTTTTTAGCATTATTTTGTTGCATCCATAGATACTTGATACCTAGAGCGCGCGGTTCGAAATATTATGAGCCTTCTTTACATTTAACCTCGTTTCTCGCAAATGACAACTATGAATGCGATATACAATAGTTTTAGAAGTTATCAAAGGACGACATAAAACTGCCGTACCAATATCATTATATGAATATGAAAGTGGCGCAGGGTACGACTTTAGTTGACAATAAAATAAAATCCGAAGCGTATATTTTCATATACGACGTATATTTTATTCAATGTGATGTATGTGTATTGTAATATCTGGATACTGGGTATCGCTGAATTGGTAACTAGTTCAAACCAGGGGAAGACGCGGAACTTAAGTATAAATAGCAAGAGAACCCGTCTCTATTTTGAAGAACGTCATAAACCATACCGCCAGTGCATCAACAAATTTATTGCCAAATGAAGAAATCGTTCTTATCCCATACTTAAATGAGTGTAATTGTTTCCTACACCTTAACTCAGTAAGTCCTTACACACTCAAAAAATTATGAAAGAAATCAACAACAATAAAAAAAAAACCATAACTTATTCAGTACGTGTTCTTTGCTAAATGACATTCATAACGAAGTGTACGTATCATATCTATCATAATACGTTTATTAAAATACGTTTATTAAAGGTGTGTTTTAGTGCTGGCACCTGTTTGTCCTCTACGGGGTATACCTTTTACGTTTCTAGTACAAATAATTTTTTTGCTTTTCAAAATATTCGCCACGCCAAGGTATACCTTTGCATACATTCGAATCAATTCTCGGAACAATTTTTCTACTTTGAAGATGGTATCTCCAAAACATTATTAAAGACTTCAATGGCTTTTTGGGTGTGATCGAAATCGCTGTCTATTTTTTGTTTGGCATTCAAGAACAAAAGAAGGTCGCTAGGCGATAAATCAGGTGATCACGAGCAATGAGACATTAATTCAATATTTTTTTTCTTTTAAATAATCAATTGTTTGACGTGCTGTGTAAGAGCTAGAATCGTCATGATGAAGGATGATTTAATGTTGTCGATTTTTTCCTGTTGCTGTATACCAATCAGCATTATCTGTTCTCCGATCCCCCAAAACACTGCTTACGACATGTCTAGTACAACAAAAAAGACAAGCAGTCATTTTCTTCTCTTGGAAGTGCTTGGTGAACGAATTTTTCATTGGATTCGGCTCATCCAAGAACAGGTAAAAAATTAATTGTTGGTTACTTTCTAACTTGTGGCAATATATTCAAGTTTCGCCGTTACTGACATACAGGTTTTGAAAACCCTCTGTCCAATTTTTCGGGCATTTCCTTCCAGCAATTAACACGAGCCTCTTTCTTGCGCTTGGATGAAATTATGCGGAATCCATCGAAAATAAATATTTTTATTCATGCATATGTATTGCAGTCTTCGGCATCCCCAGGGATGTCTTTATCTTACAAATCATTGTAAGCAGCGTTATGCCCATCATTGATACCTTTTGAAACAATCAATTTTGGTCGACCTTCACGAAAACGATTAATGACGGAAGCACCACCGCAACGAGATTCTACAAACCAGTTATATCTTCTGGTGGTGCTTTATTACCAAAAGTTGAACGAAGCGATTCCAGGCACATGGGCATTGTTGTCGTGTTAGGTTTTTACTATAATCATAAGAAATCATCCAGCGAAAATTTGACTGTGAAATTTCCATTTTTCCACAGCATTTTTTTTAAACGTTTGCTGTAAACAGATTACTCGGCCGATTTCTGTGCTGCCACTGTTTCAACAACAACAAATGTCAAATTTTTCGAAAATAGCAATGTCAAATGTCAATGACGAGATCTACTGGTCACTTGTAAAAAATTATGATATTTATATTGAAAAGAAGAAGGTGACCGCACATGGGAATCAAGGCATGCAGACCCTCTACCTTTCCATCTTTCTTTGTTAGAGATGTTAGATCAATATCTAATCATTATACAAGGCACAATTCTGATTACAGTATAATTTTCATCAGTTTTATAAGGTGGTTATTAACATATGTACTAAGTAAGCAGCCCACTGACCTCAATTCAAAAGGGGAACTTTGGCATCGCAAACACGCAAAACATGGTTCAAGTATTGAAGGATTCCAAGCTGGTGTAGATATTATATGAGATCATAAACCGACTTATCAAGGCAGGTACCTTCGCTTTTAGTCCACGCACGAAGAACAACCCTGATAACGTGATTCAAGGTGCAACTACAAAGATGTCTACAGACATGCAGCAACTCTGACCTACCACTCGAATGCGTGCGAATCTAAAGCTCCTGCAGGTAAAATCTTTATGCTAGTCAACTTATCGATTGACAAAAATAAAGAAGCTGAAAAGATGCTTAAAGAAGCATCGACTGTGTTTTTCATCATATTATGATCTTCCTCAAATAGGAAATTAGAATATGGTAGAAAAATTAGAGGACCCCGGAATGGCAAAACATACCAGGACAATGTCAGGTGAAATCGCACATAAACTAGTAGTGGTAGTGAACTAAGCAGTAAGAACACCAGTACTAAGGTTTATCGCAGACCTCCAACTAATCCAATCCACATCAATGGTGGTGCTGGAAGAAATCTGATCAATTCGCATCATTAACCAGGTGTCTTACACCTAGTATTCCTAACCTTTTTTTTACATCCACCTCCGAAAACCATTGTTCATCGGCCCCCTTATATTTTTTTTCCCTAAAATATAAATATTTAGCATATAAAATAATCGTAATGCAAATAATTGCACATAAATAACTTTAAGATAAGCAAGATAACAATAAAATTACACTAGTAGTTTGGCCAAAATTTAGAAAAAGATGGCATTAAATTTATATTTAATTATTTTTTGTACTATTATTTTCAATTTTATAAATACAAACAACTTTTCATGAAGAAAATCGCAGCTTGTTATTCCGCAAAAGTTTGCATAATTCTAAGACCTAAGTACAACCATTGAAATGTTGTTTGCAAATAATATTTAACTCAGTTGTATTACTATAGGAAATATATTCCTAATTATATTCTAGAGTCCAGTGTGCGGGCAGTGCTGCTGTCCATAGCTAGGTACGTTTACTAAACTCTCTCAGTTGTCAATTGACCGAACTGTTCATAAGAAGCCATCACAACGGACAGAATAATTTTTTTTTTTCAGAAATCAATCCCAACGTTCTCAGCGATTTTACGATGTAATACTTTATGAAGCGATTCGCCAACATCAAATTCTTTGTGCTGTTAAAGAAAATAGTGGCAGAAACAGCATAAATGCTTAGAGAAGCTTATGGGAGGAAGTTCTAAGTCAGGGAGAATTTATGAATGGTTTTGCTGGTTCAAACGTAACAGAACGTCACTTGAAGATGAACAACGGTCGGTTTGTTCCACAATATCAAAAGCAGACGAAATTGTTCAAAAACAGACTAATACGAGCAAATCACTGGAATTTTGCCAAGAATTAAAGAACAGACACGGACTAAACCTACTTTTTTGTCAAATGTCATCGCAGGAGATCATCCTGGTGTTACGGCTATAATCCAGAAACGTAACAGCAATCTAACCAATGGAAGACATCGTCCAGGCCAGAAAAGCGCAGTAGGTGAAATCAAATGTGAAGTCCATCTATCAATTTTATGCAGCGATTGCATAAGGCAATGAGAAAAAATTGGGAAACTTCATCGTGTCACCGTGCTTGCGCATACAGCATTGAAAAACAACCTCTTTTTTACGAAAAACAGCATGACAGCAATTTCTCATCTATCCAGCCTTCCGTAATACGTAAAGAAAGTAGATGCTTATGGTAACCCACTATGCCAAGCAATCAATTGTCAGCAGAGTTTAGCGTGATGCAGCCCGGAAGAAACTGAGTGCGATAGAGAGTGAAACGTCGGTATACTGATGTACACTTGACGCGGTATCAATTTGGAAACCTTTGTGAAAAAGAATCAATGGCTACTTAAAACGCGCTCAAAGAATACTCCATTTTGTTACTATGCGTTTTATTGTAACATTTTGCCACAAGTCTTTTTTCATTCTTAATTGTTATAGAGTAGAAATTATATGTTTTTTATTAACCAAAATTTATATAATACACAGATCCTACGACCCTGCTCCCGTGACCAAACAACATTCTATACATCAACGAAGTTATATTTCTAATTTTTATAATTAGTTGTTTTTAGTTATCTAAACGATCGTAATGTTTTGATCAACTTCACCCCGGTTGACGATATTACTTTTAAAAGCATAAATCAGTTATACAGATAATTTTTTTGTTTAGGAACAACCACAGCATGGACGTGATTAGCTATTTTTACCATCGACTTTCACATTTTCGCAATCACAACGTTTGTTTATATGTTCAGCGTCCTATTTCCAAGTAGAAAAAGCTCTGCACCCAACAGTTCGTGTATATAATTTCCAGCTACGTCCGCTTTTCATAAAACGTTTAATTAATCAAAAAAAAACTAAACGACCGCATTATTCTTTATCCGAACCATCTGATTTAGTACACGGGTAACAAAGCCACCGACCCAAATTGTATGAAAAAGTTTAGCGAAAAAATTAACTCAAAAACATTGCCGAAACCCTTAAATTAGAGTCTTATCAATGATTAACACCCTTTTAGCACGCGAAATTAAATTGTTTATGCAAAACAGCGCGCAAAGGCCGTCCCTAAATTTATTTATGTATATGTGCTGCTCTATAATATGTCTCAGGTATAATATTATCCTTAAAATAATCTTTCTATTATCCTAGCATGCGGGACTATAGTAATTGTTCTAAAGCATTAGGTTCTCAAATGTGTGCACGTATTCCTTGCAGGTACTTTGAGCGAAATTTACTAAAACAGCGTTTAGATAATTTGGCAGGATTTAAATAATTATCCAATTATTATATTATAATTGGCAGAAGTTTAAACATAACAGTTTAATATACTACACCGAAAAAAACGTACGTATATTACTATCTGACACGATTGTAGAAATATGTGGAACAATTTACAGTACAATAGGCTACAGGTGTAGTTTATTAATAGTAGCAGTTCCAAATTAATTTGCTAAACTTTGCATTGCAATTCTAACATCTTTTTAAGAATGCATACATTAGGTGAAATTTAGAATAATATTTGCTCGTGAATGTTGGCTGATGTACCAATTACTGTAGGATGGCTTGAGGATTACAATATTGTATAGCGATATCAATTATTATGTAGTAGTTTTACACAGTTTTGATCGTAACTTTTGCTCACAGAAATGCGTGAATATATACAAGTGGAGCCAGGACGAACGGACCAAACTCCAGGAATGTATTGTATATGTATGTGAAAATACTATAAAAAAACTCGTGTTTTTATCGGATTTTCATTTGTTTTTAAATTACAGCGTAATTAAAAAATGTTAACTAGCGTTCTCGTCAGTGGTCTAAATGGTCGCTTGTTTCGAGTTAATACGTCCTAAATTAAATAAAAATATCCTTGTATTGACTACCCATGGTCAGGTACGTTCTACATTAAAAGTTTTTTCGCATCTTATCATTAAAGCTGGTAATAATCGACCAGCGATGGAAACGAAATCGACCGTCAGGTACAATGAACGCGCTTGTAGTTTAATCCTCTACAACCAGGATGGCCAGGCAAAAACCCTATTGAAATCGTGCCTACCAAAGTCAAACCACGACGGCTGACTTCAGGCATTGGTGTCCAGACAAAGAGCTCCTGATTAGGAGGAATCCAAAAGATTCCCCAACCTGCCAGGATACAGTCGGCGCAGCAAAATGCTGCGTTCCCCTCCATGCACATTTGCTCCCGCCATTGTGGCCAACCTGATATTAGGTGGTGAAGCTGCAGGGCTATATAGGTAAATGCTTTGTGTATTTTGACAGTGATTTAACATTTACTTCCGAGTTATTATATTTTGTCAGAAAATGCCACGCAAATTCAAATTTTGAATCTGTTTCATATTCAAAATTCGTAAACGAAGGATAAAGTGTTTAGAGGCGGTATTTTGCAAGAAAACGCTATGGTTAAATAAATGTTCATGTATAAAGTAAATTGTAAATGCGCTATAATTAGAAAAAAAATCAAAATCGGGTAAGAACGTATTAGTTTTCTTACATTAACAATACTCAATAATGATAGCAAGGACTGTGGCGTAGTATGGTAAACAACGCATAAATATCGGCATCCTCCGCACCACACAATTTTAATTTATTATATAGTAATATAATAATTAGTCCGGGACGGCCGTTTCGAGGACACGAATGGTTCTCATCATCTCATTACATTACTATATAATAAATTAAAATTGTGTGGTGCGGAGGGTGCCGATACTTATGTGTTGTTTATTAACAATACTCTCCTGGAGTTTGGTCTGTTTGTCCCCTGTATATGTATGAGTACCACTCGTGTTTTAAGGCAGATGGCGATTTGTGTGCATTACTGATGTAAGTGCTGTTTATTCGTCTACGTCTGTCAACATTTCGGAGAGATTCATCGAGTTGTGTTGTTTTAAGAGTTTTTGAATGTGAGTAGTTTATGTATTTTTTGAACCACTTTTTAGATAGGATGACGTGTGCAGACATCAAAAAGAAGTTGGATATAGTTTATAAGGACGGTACACTTTTGATGACTGCCATTAGATGATAATAAACTGCATCCAATGCTTTTTTGTGTTTCAATTATATTGATATTCGATTAGTACTCCACGTTATATATATAATTTATCCCATAAAAAGGAAAACAAACTCCTATAACATGACTGGACTAAACACCGCAAAACATGCGTAGAAATCTCAACGACCTAATAGATATTGTTGCATTCCGATAGCCTATTCAACGCTATGGTAATAATTTGGTTTGAATGTTGCTTTGTGCAGCGCACAATGCAACGAATGCCAATATACATAAACGGCCAATGTGCGTTTCAGGTAATAGATGCATGGCATCACACGCATCTGACATCGACATTTCAATATTGCGAGGTCGCATTTGATACAACCAGCGTTCCATCATGTACTACAATGTTTAACATAATCACTTGTTAACACATGTCGTGCGGTTGAACGATTTATTTTCGGGCATTTAACGGTGAAAATCACCCTAGAACCACCACAAACATACAAAACATGCGACTAAAAATAATTACGGATTAGATTAGCAGAATAATTATCTGCTTCAAATTAAATTGATGTGCAGTTGGTGATTTGCAGATTAGCACAAATCTGTTCGGAAACAAGAGCAAGTTTCTTAAATTTGCATACTTATACTGCACAAGACAGAAGTACCTATATGTAGAGTTGAATAAAGTAGGAATTTTCTAGATGCTGCTAAATACACGGAAGATTTGGTAGCTGTAGCAGGATATGACCGATACTTAAATAAAATGCAGAAATGCAGTGGTCAAACATTTTGAGCAATTATCGATACCAATAGGTTTCTGACAGAATAGGCAGTGATCAAGGTTTAGATGGTTTAGGCTATCTTTTTCGAAAGTACGAGCGCATTAAATTCAATACTACTTTCTCGAATTTAACCCACTCCAGAGCTTTCTAGATGAGAACACTAAAATTTGACTAAACCAATGTCAAGTACTGTAGTGAAGATTTTTTTATGTATACAGCTTCACTTATCACCTACATTATGGAAAAGATATTGTGGCTGAAGCATCATTGAATATAAGTAGGTTTGCACAGGAGCTTTTTGGAACAATTACCGAATTTTACAATACATGTACAACTTACATAAAGATCATCTCTGAAAAAGGGTATTCCAACAAAAACTATGAGATATTTAAATAAGTTGACAACCGTACATAATTGCCTTTCTGGGCTTGCTATTCATCGAATCGTTGAAAAAATTGAAAAGGATTTTACTCCTCACGACGCAGAAACACTAACAAGCCGTGGAAATGTAACAAGTGCAGAGAACAATTCCGCTGTAAAAGATGCAGAAGACATAAAGTTATCCATTCCTCCCCGAGTATCATTAGAGCTTAGAAGTATGACAACTTGACGTATTTAGGTAAAGAGACAGGTTTACACCCGTATAAGATTGTGTTGCCCCAAAAACTGAAGCCACTGAATTATCGTAAACATTGTGATTTTGCTGCTGGGACTTTATAACAATTTGAAACTGATCATAATTTTGAGCAAAAAGTCATTTGTTGATGAAGTTCATTTTGTGGTTAAGTGTATATGTTGACAAACAAAAATGTGGTTTTTGATGTGAAAACAATTTATAAAAGATTCACAAAGAGCTCTTGCGTCTGCAAAAGTTCAGTTACAGGGGAGTGGTAAGCGGTACCGATTGTTGTTAATAATTTTTTTGTGGCCAAACAGACGAAATTGTTCTGAGGGACATATGGTTTCAGCAAAGTGGTGCCACAGGTCACACTGCTAATGCTACTGTCGACATATTACAAAAGCAGTTGGGTGAAAGAATAACTTCAAGAAATGCAACTATGTTTTGACCTCCAAGGAGTTGATTTAACTCATTTTGTGCGGATATTTGAAATCTATGGTTTATGCAAACAAACCACGAATCCTTAGTACACTGATATCGAGAAAGTTATATACAATATATTTTTAGCGAGTTTGTATCGGTACTAAAGTACTTCAGGTTTAGTCTAAAATTAAAATATAAATACGTTTGTGTTAATACTGTAAAAGTAGTGTAGTCTTGGAGGTTCGGAATGTACAAACCATCAGATTAAAAAGTTCAGGAATCCATTGTTAGTTTTCTAGGAACAAATTACAAATGGAATCTTCAAAGGAAAAGAAATTTTAATTATTGCATTCGAACTGCACCAATTTCCTTTCGTATATTTTTATGTATTAAAGTTTGTTAGCTTTATTATTGATTCATGAAGAATATCGGATATTGTATTTACCAATACGAGGATTAGATAGCAATGTTGTTGTCAAAATACAATACAATTACTAGCGAGTTATTTTTCCAACCTAGCTTTATATTTTCGCCAACTTATTCAACCGATGCATTGCGTAGAGCATGGCCAAATAAAGAAGTTATCTGTTTGCTTTAATTTGTCTATTACGTTTGATTTGGAAATACCTTATCTTCTGACATGAAATCATGCGGAAAGATAAAGTTCCATTTCTTAACAATGCTATTGAACTACTCCCTTCGCGAACAAAGAATATTTTCGGCATTCATGCGGGCGAAACTCATACACCCGCACCTCCGTCCAAAATTAAATTGCACTATCCGTCGCATCTCGTCTCGCGACACGAGGACCAATAAGAGGAACCGATAGGAGGACGGTATGTGAAAAGAAGACGATGCTCCTTTAACGCCGCACGCGTTGTCACTTTCATTTTTAACACACAAAGGAGCAGAAAGAAGACTTCTACGTTCTCTCGTTCATTGTGAACACACGGGAACTTTCAATCTTTACTACGGTTCGACAGAAGAACGTCATAATAAGGGTATTCTTTGCATCCCGGAGGTGATTTCCTTTGTTCCTTTTCATCTTTCCAAATTATAAGTAGGAAGCCGAGATAGGAAGAGATCCCATATTTAAGATCCGCACGGGTCGCCAACGTTTTAATGAAGGTACAATTCAAAGTTCTGCTTTCAAGAGAGGAAAAAAGGAATTAATTGTCAAAAAGATGATATCTGTGTGTAGTTTGTTTGTAACTTCATCTAGCTACTTGCCATCCCTAAGAAAAGTCTTCGGGCATTGTCTCCTTTGTGGCACAAGTATCTTTTATTTGTACAATACCTTCGAGGTTTCACGATAGGATGAACATGTATTACGGTAAACTTAGCAAAGTCGCCTTAATCAACTTATATTTAATATGATCACGAAGGATGATGCATTTGAAAACAAGTATAGGGGAACTACGCAACTAGTCAAATGCATTCTTCTTATCTTGATCAAAAATAAAAATTAAGTTTCAATTGAACAAATGGTTCTAGGTTAAGTTAACAAGCGTTATGGTATATTGCTGGGACTGTGGAATGGCAAACACTAGAGCACTGATCCATTCAGTACCACACAAGTTATTTGATTAATTCGAAATAATCGTATCGGGAATTCATGGATCCCCATTGTCAGGCGTACGACCAAATAATGGGAGAAAAGGATTTTTATTCTAACATCTCTATCCCGACTTTAAAAGATATTTACAGGCATCTATTTTTACCACCTAAAACATACGAAATACACCATTTGAAAGATAAGAAGAGGTTCCTTCCTGTAACATAAAACATAAATGTGTGTTCATTTTGCACCAATAAATCCATCAAAGCTGAACGGGTAACTGAACCTGTTTCCCTGTTTAATAGATTTGTGTTCGCTTTCATATAAATGGTTTCGTATACATAGCATTCTTTGAATCTAGTGCCTATAGTCCGTTTCGCTCCTCCAACATAAGCTTTTTTACAGCCATCTCATCCATTTTTGCTTGAATTGCTGAGTTTTCGGACTGTATAGAGAGTTTCTGTTTCCGAACTGAAATACACATTTATATCTTGTCACTTTAAATATCTCTTGGAATACAAATAGAACAAGGAATGTTAGAGTTAAGTTTTTTTTTCACACCATTCGGTCGTACGATAGACAACGGGAATCCACAAATTTGCGAAACAATTGTTCCGAATTAATCAAATAACTTGTGCGGAGTGTTCCAATACTTTAGTGTTTGGTGTTGTTGAAATTAAGTAAAAATTAATTAATCAGCAAATCGTTTACACACTTGAAATCTCAAGTGCATAAAGAATACTTGTAGTAACCAAACTGAAGGACAGCATGATAAGGTTTCTTCATAGCTGGCCATCTTTTTAATAGTGAGGTATTTTCATAGTGGATTGTTCTGTGACACTTTTTGTACAGTGCCATCAGCACTTTCATTTTAACATTGCCTAGTATTTCTTAATGATGAGTTCGACGCTTCACGTAGTGTCGTCTAACATTCTCTATCTTCTCCTCGATGAAATTGCTCATAACTAGGCGTGAATACAGATTTTCGCTATAATTCTAATGAACTATAATTGTTCCTAGGCTACTAAACATTTGTGGGCGTCCCTTTTGTGGTAGGCGCTGAATGTATCGTAGCGTTACATTTGGTTTGTATTCACCTGTGTGACAGTTAACTTAGAGAGAATTGAAAACACAACTTCAAACAAGTCTACTATGAAGGTGTAAACGAATACTTTAGCTCCATTAATTGGGCAAATTTACCTCTATCAAGCCTTGCCTAGGTTATAGACATGGGTGTCCATGCAACGCTATTGATATATTTGTAACAAAATATCTTGATCCTGTTGACTACAGATTAAGAACCATCTATTTTTTTAATATGCGCTTATCAAAAAAATTTAAATAATGTATGATGTAATGCTTTTATATATACCGGAATTTTAGATATCAATAAAGATGTTTCGGATCAATTTTAAAGCGCGCCTTTAAAATTCCAGAATTTTTGAAAATTTCAGTAAAATTTGGATAACGATGTAAATATTTGCATCATTTGAAATAAACAATAGAAGTTTATAGGAAAATTATCAAGTTCAAGAAAAAATACTTATAGTTATACAGGAAATTTATAATATGAAGGCTTAAATTTACTCCCATTTCTTTCAGTGTAAATAAAGATATAAGGAAGCTCTATATTACATGCATACAAAATACAAATACTAAAAAAACATAATTGTAATTTGCAAGAGTGGTGAAGCAATTTACTTTTACGTTATGATAAAATAACCTGTCAACAAATTTAACATAATCTTTCAAGAGAAAACATTAGATATTTGTCTTTGAGATATATACTACTTTATTTTCAGTCAGAGAACTATGAGTAGCATCTTTATCTTAAATTATTATGATGCAAAGTCCTTCATACTAAAATCTGGGGCAAATTTAATTTTTAGAAGATCGAAAGTGTAAGAATGTAGTTTCAGTTTATATTCCGTTTTCTTTCTTTTATCCGGAACGCCATTTATCGCAAGTACATTTTCTCTTCGCGTTGATAACAAACACAACACTTAGCAACTTTGCCTAATTTTAAACCTATCTTCAACAATAAGCGAGTTCCCAATTGTTGATATTTCCGTAAAATTATCAAGATAATCAACACGATTTCCCTACTGATAGTAAGTTGATAACAATTTGCTACTTCGTCTGTTACTCTTCCACCGTGCTAATCTCTTCTGTCGTGGATTCGGTCTTATTTTATTGGTTGAATTTAAAGTTTCATATTTTTTAAATAGTTTTACAAGTTTAATTAATATAATTGGACTTTCGCATCTGGTCAAATTTTTATTCAACATAAGAAATTCCGTAGGCAAATTGATACTTCACCCCAAAAATTATTGCCTGTCCTCAGAGAAGCATTGTCAAATCTCTTGTGATTCCAATTCTCTGCTTCTTTTGCATAGATAAAGTTTTACGAATTTAGTGCTTGAGAATCTCAAGCATAGTTTATTTAAATATAAGCTGAAGACATGAAGGTGCTAAAGTAAGCTATTGCGAATTTCCATTTTTAAATTCCACTCGATTGTTGGAGCATATCTAGAAAAATATTCTCTCATGAAATATAAACATTTCGGATAAAGGTTCGCACAGCAAGTATGTTACCAGGAACGCTAAGATGAAAATTAAAATTCGAGTTTATGGAATCGCTTTTATGCTCAAACTAACATATTTTTATGCTCAAAAGGGAGGATAGTCGGATGAACTCGAGTGCATTACGGAAACTACTTAGGAAAAATCCAATTCTATGGAACCTCTTCAATTTCATATAATAGTCCATCAGAAACTGAACGGCTCCACTCGGAAGTGTATGAAAGCGGCGATTCGGACACGTTCTGGTCGTAAGTTTTGGCACATTTGAATAAAACTCGATCCTTTTTTATTATTTACCTTGGATCCGGCATTCTTTTTACGATCGGGCGCGAACGTGACTACCCAGTTGAATTCTGGTTTTCCCGATATTGCAAATATTAATCTACGCATGGAGAAACATGGATTTCTATTCCGCTCTCACCGGCACACATCGTCAGCGGAGTTACATATAAGCACTTACTTTTATTAAATCGCAAATTGAGTAGCAATCCAGTAGCAAGTAATATATCCCAAACATATGTAGACATGCAACGTTCGCCAAATGTACTCTTCTACCATTCGAATAACAACATTTTGGTGGTTCTATAATCGACAGGGATTTGACCACATGCTTTGCTGGTATTTTCCATGGTAATCTTAAGTGCAACGAATACGTCCCATGTTACGATTTCATTTCCAACAACATACACAGTATTCCATTTAAAAAGTGACACTTAAAATAGAAACAAATCGGTATGCTTTTTAAATCAAATAAAAATTTGATCCTGCGACTGGTATAATAGCCCTTTAAAGAATGTCTAGTGGTATTATGGAAAAACAAAATACATCATTCAAAAGTGCTTTCAGAGAGTCATAATTAGTTTTTATTTTTATTTCTAGCGCATCCGTATACAAGATATGCCAGAATAAATATTTTAATAAAAGAAATTCAAGGAATTGTAAAAAAAATATTTACTACACTACAAGTTCTTCAAAATATTGACCACCAACAAATTCTCACCAAGCCATCTCAAACGAGATACACTAGCCAAATTTATGTCCCAGCCTGTCTTGCATTTTTCATAATTTCGTTCTTTGTTATCGGTAGTATTCTTAGTTATTTTTACCCCTTTTACTAATTGTTGTTTTCTCTTCGCTCTATAGAATTCCATTCGAATTAATTACTAGGACAGGTTATTTCAAATTTGTCGGTTTTTGATACCTTTCGGTCTTTCTACCTTTCGGGTAGCCCTGGCGCGAATTATGTAAAATTCCTGTTAGCACTAACACTGTGTAAATCCAGCAACAAGTGTGATCTTATTTGCCATGGTTATGCAACAAATTAGCTAATAATTTTATTCTTATTATCCCATGTTAAATCAGTTCGTTTTGTAAATTTTATCCCCTCTATCCTGAGTTACTTGGCGCAAGGTTCAAATAATTCCGGCTATACGAGTGCCGTATTCGCTATGTCCCACTTCGTAGTAATTGCTGCTAAATTCATCGACTATTAAAATTTTGGTCCATGTGGAATAGTTGATTAATTGCGATAAAGAAACAGCAACAATTAACGAAATAGTAAAAATAAGAGAAAATAATATCGAGAACAAACAACAAAAATAAGACAAATACAGGATATATGTTGAAACTCAATTTTCTAGTTATTCATAATCCTAACAATCATAATTTGTGAGTTGTTGCGTATGTATTTCTTTATCGGGGTTCTTTTTAATTATTTACATAAATTTCTTTTGAGAGAGGAGTTTTCCATAGTTTTGAGCAACCATTTTACGTACTCTTTATTTATGTGTTCTAAAATTATACTTAGTAGGTGAACTAACATTCAGTGAAGATTTCAATCTGCCTCACTTATTTTCTTACTCTAGTATACATTGTAATAAATCAAAAGTCTTTAATAACCTCTTACACCAGCTTGGTATTAACTAACACAGTGGCATACACAATACTGACAACAGGCTTTTAGATTTATTGTTTCCAAACATTGACTTTTACTTTAATATAGTACATCGTGAGTGCCTCTCGTTGCTGAAGACTTGTATCCCCCAGCACTTAATTTCTTATTTTATTATAACGGGGTGGTTCAGCATTTGTTTTCTTAGTACCGATAAATTCCCAAATGATCTCAGGCGAGCAGATTACATTTCACTTTATGAGGCGTTGCAACGCTGTGATTGATTATTCTTAGAAATTCATAATGAAATTGATCTGGCCCGACATAGCTTCCGTAGTGTTCTTTAGTTCTTTAGTCAATCTTTGTTATATATAACTAAGACTGACCGTTCTTCGAAGGTACCCATCTAATGAAAAGTTGTAATCTACAACCAAAACATTATGTACATAATAACTGAAGTCGCCACCCCTACGCCCCTAGCCCCGTCCTCGGTTAGAAATGCGGTCGGTAATGATGGCGAGAGAGACGCGAAATCGGCGAAAAGGACCTTTTTCGGAAAAGTTATCCATCGCTAACCTCTATCTAGACCTCTCGGAAGAGATGTGCGAATGGTTCGTACAGCGAACGACATTCTCGCCTTCGCCTAGCCTGAAGCGATTTTTCGACTTTGTCCTGCGAGATCGGATATAAGCGCGAGTACCGACCCGTGAAAAACCCTCTACCCCATGGTGGGAAAAAAGTAACGCGATCAACGGTAGTTGAGTAAGGTCGAACTGTCAGAATACGCGAGAATACGCGAGAATAAACTGGAATTTTCCGCGTTCTCGTGACGTGAAACGGCTTTCTGACGGATGGGATCGCGTTTGTGAGAGTTCACGTTGCAGATAACATCCCATCCGAAGAGTTTTTATTCCAAATTTGAAATTGAAATTTTAGTTAATCCAGAATGGACGAGTTTCTTAAGAGTACGGGAAATGTAGCGTATATGTCATAAGCGTATACGGTTCGAATCCGTTCTGTTTTTACTATCAATTTATGTAAGAAATCGAAAACTTTTTCAACGATTTGTTACTTGAAAAATATAAATTAAAATAGTTATTTGGAAGATGTAATATACGAGAGGGAGGTAGGTTGACAGCGGTATTTGGCTCGGCGAAAAATTAATCAGTTTTACGCTTTCAGACGAAGCTTCTAATGAAAATGGGTAACTGGAGGCGAGATTATCGAATGTTGCAGACGGTAATATAATTACGAATAGTGAGTTTTCCTCATTTCAAAGGGATAAGTTGGGGCCAACGTAATAACATACAAACTAGCCGTTATTTTTACCGTGTTTTAGAAACGAAGGGGAATAAAAAGTTCGCATTTCCAGCGAGAGTAGGATGCTACCAGACGGACGAGAATTCGCTTTCCATCTATTCGAATTTCGCGCGGCAGCATGGGTCATTACATCGATTGTGAGCGTACTTACTTCGAACGCTTCGAATCACATTTTCATTATTTTACAACATACAGGTATTGGAAAAGATATTTGATTCCTGCTTAACTTTTTAATTTCTGTACATCCGTAGAATTTTCCTTCAACGAGAAAGGTCATTGTAAACTTGATAGTATCAACAAGGTGTCGTGGATAAAATGCAAAACAACCTTATAGAAGTGCGAGTAAAAAATGTAAGCTAACTGGACGTTGCACAGTGAGATATTTTAACAATCTGGGGAAACATTGTAACGAACATGGTTGGTTTTTGCGTTTTTACTAGATAGAGCTTACAACCAATACAGCTAATATATTCTAGAAGTTAAGAAACATACACAAAACATTGTCAATAGTGTAATTTTTGCTATGAATGTGTGGTAACTTGCTTTACTATTGCATAACGATTGAAAATCTGCTGGGTTGGGGAAACTGCGTCTGGTTACTGTAACTGTTTTTTGCCAAAGCTTTAGAGTTTAGGTTTTCACCTAGTACAATTACATAAAAAAGTTAAAACAAAATGTTTCATACTGTAATGAATTTAAACCCTTCCATAATACTACTAATCAAATGTAGTAATAAAGCCTACCGTATTGAATATTATGGGCTCTATAAGAAAATCGACTACAATTCCTAGTTGTAGATCAAAGTAATTATACTTTACCTACTGATATTATAAATGCACTTTCTGATCAATGTGCAAAAGCTTATTATCATTCTAATACTGCATCCTAATAATAGAGTATCCAATAGCCTTACTTGTACTCTCGTACCTGCAACGAATACTGAAGTGCTTAAGATTAAGCCTACTTCTTCTGACTTACATCGGGCTATGATAAGATATCGGGTTTCCTGAGTAAAGATTACAGATTCGTACTGACGTGTCCTTTAACAATAATTGTTAGTCTGTCAGCAATAACTATTTCTCGTGCTTCCCCCACACTTTGGAAAAAGGTGAAAATTTGACCGATCCATTAAACAGACACTTGCCTCCTTTCAATTATGGACCAATATTCACCCTGTCAAATTTTGCAAAGGTTAACTGAAGGATTCTCTACGTTTTTATTTGCAGTGTTACTCGACCTCTTTGTCACCAGGACTTCATCTCTGCAACTACCAATTTGACCTGTCTCACACAATGTTGTTGATGTTATTTATATAGACGTGTATATAGATGTATCAAAAGCCTTTGGCACAATAGAACACCAACTTCTTTTCTCCAAGTCCTTCGGTTTCGTTTGCTATTGGCTTAGTCAAATCATATATAAATAATCGTGAGAATTCGTCTTGGGTTCGGAAGTAACGCAAGATTCAAATTTGGATCCTCTCAAATTTAATCTCTTCCTAAGCGATGTCTTGATAAGTCTTAATTGGTCAGTACTGGCTTACGGAGATGATATTAAATCATATACACAGCTCTCGTCTGACAATAATGTGATCTTGCTACAGGAAAATTAATGAGTGTAAGTTCAATAACCTCAATCTCAACGTTAAGAAACGCTGCATTGTGTCATATTTCCCCAATTACTGTGGCTTACAAGATCAATAACACATCCTTAGCATGGGAACAGAATTTAACAATTTTGATGTTCCCTTGGATATTGGCTTTACGTTTAAACCGCAAATTATGTCAGT
The DNA here is from genome assembly GCA_902654985.2 of Oryctes borbonicus. Classification (NCBI taxonomy): domain Eukaryota; kingdom Metazoa; phylum Arthropoda; class Insecta; order Coleoptera; family Scarabaeidae; genus Oryctes; species Oryctes borbonicus. Next base: position 324,602 of record LR736925.1, on the reverse strand, counting down.
TTGCAAAAGCGCGTTCGGATCCCTTAGTTTTCTGATGCGTTACTTTGCGGATGTTCATGTATTTAAAATCTTATGTCGTTGGGTAGTTACAGTACGCACCGTTAGTATGGTATCGTATAAACCGGATGGAATTTACCCGAAGGTTAGTATACCCCCATTGGAACCTTTTAAATTTATTGGAGAAATTTTGAGGTAAATCTTGTTGTCGAAAGTTGTTTATCCCATCTAATTTTTTTACTCAATTCAGGTCCACAGTTTACTATCTGAGTTAAATCAAATAACATCCTTTCTATTTTTTTTTAATCCATCAAAAATAGCTTTCGAGATGTCCAAATTACAGGTATCGTAAAGTCAGAATAGTTGCCATGCATACGATTATGTGTTCACCCGTAGTTTTAAAATTAAGAAGTACAATTAAACTTTCCGTTGGTAAATTTATTATTGGACTCTTCTTTTACCTTTACTGAGTTTCGAGGCAAACATCTACACGTACATAAGTCAAAAATAACAATCGCATTAAGTTCATTAACGAGGACGTCCAAGAAAAAACAAAAGCGAAAGGAAGTGTATCTAATAACAGGAAAGCGCACAAACAATTTCGCGGAATATAAAACAATTTATAGGAGTAATTTCATAGCTGAAACGAAAGAACAAATTTTATTACCATTTCCGTTACATTTCAGCGTTAATTTCGTCATTATATTTAATTAACTGCTATACGCGGCGTTTAATGATTGATGACGAAACACAGAGAAACGCTTATTTATCAAATCGCTATTAAATGTATCCGCATCGCATTGATCTCGAAAAAGCTAAAGCAAAATTGATGAAATATGATAATGCTAACTTCCTCATGGATGCGTATCTTACACGTACATGCATAAGCTCGCTTTCATATATGGCTAAACATCTAAACATCTAAAAACTTTATTAATCACGTTTCAGCATATAATTAATGTTCTTGGAAATTATTATTACAACAGTTTGGAGTTACAAGGGCAGATACAGCATTGTCGGCCCATGTTTTAGTTGCTCGAATTTTCTTTGTATCTCACTTGCATACGCCCATAACACCAGCTGATACACTGTGGTGGAAGAACTGCAATAATTAATATTTTTTTTGTTTAAATGCTCTCCATGTAAGCCGTTAACGTTAAGCGAGCACCTTCTCTGCGAAGTCACGTAAGATGTGAGATGATTTACAGACAGGAAGTAATGGTAAAAGTCCAATACATCTATGTTACTTACAGAATACAATAAAGGAAAACATGTTGCATAGATTAGATTTTATTTCAGGTATAACTGACAATAATAGTACGATATTTGTATGTTTATGTTGCTCTTATTTAATCAATATGAATGTCAACAAAAACATAAACAGAGTGAGAAAGTACAAGAGAATATAGTGATACTATTATTATCATTATTTTTGCTATTTGTAAGTTGCTTATTGAAATATTTACAAGGTATTAGATTATTCAGTTACTATTGCTACTACTGACGTTGCATGTGAGGTTGTCAAAAGAAGGAAATCGAAACCCGTAGCATAAATAGTGTTGAACTAGAATAATTCCGTTGAGTTAAATAAAACCCATAAAAATACGATTTCGTGTTATTTTAACTACCATCGTAAGTGTACAAATACAAACACAAATTGTTCAGTGTGACATATATACAATGTTTCCAAACAGAAACATTTGTTAAACAGAGAGACACCCACGTAGTAAAAAACGAATGCTAAAACAGTCGAAATGATATATATAGGTCCACACTTACGACTGGATTTTCGCTTGTAAAGAATGGCAAAAAGTATTTCCGATGGACGTTAAATTTTCTCAAGATGTGTATATATGTATAAATGTGCTGTGTGAGAATATGATGTTATTGGGTGTAAACATGTAGGGACGTTTTCAGGCTGTTGTACAATTAGGCGGAGCGTCAAATTTATATAAACATATTTTTATGTATTGTGTGGATATTGTCATTGACTGTTATTTCTGAAGTCAATTTCTTTTATCTCTTGGTAAATAGCTACTCCATTAGTCGAAAGCCACGCAACCTAAGAAGCTAAAGAGCCAAATCAATTAAAACGGTCCCATTGAGTGTTTAAACATAAACATTTTAAAAGTAAGTAGTCATTTCAGTACAACTTGATTTAGTTTGTAATCAGCCCTGTAGTAATTTAGCGACTAACGAGTGTCAGCACCGTTGCGTACCTATTCATGGTAAAAGATTTTAAAAAATATTATAGAATCTTGGTTAGTAAGAATTTTCAGAAATATATTCGATAAATAGCCATCTGGTGTGCGTACATGACGTAACGTATTACATTACTCTCTATGTCAGGTTATAGCTTTAGTACCGAAGGTACATAAAATACAAAGTATTAGTAAACATAAACTAAAATATGCCTTTACACGGGTTAGTATTGCAATTTGCTCAAGTAAGTCGTCTACTACGCAGAGAATAAAATCCAGAAAAATAACAGTTGACAGCTAAACGCATATGTGTCTGTTCGTAATAAGTTTTTCATCTCACTTACTTGGCGGTTCATTTATTTACTGAGCACGAGCTTGCTAATAAACGTACTTATTGTCAGTACGAATGGTGACAATCTTTGGAAAAACTACCATGCAAACGCATTAAATATTTGCCAGTTGTAAGAGATTCCAGACTTAATTATCCCGACAGGGCTTTCAATTCGCATCGCAGAAAACAAAACATACACGACGTATTTTCACTGCCTCATCCTTTGCCACCTTCTGCTGCAGGCATTTAATTCGCTTTCCGTACCGAACGTTTTCTGTATTACTTCTTTTTGCGTGAGGAGCACAATATACTGATAATTAAATCCGTCATTGAAACTCTCCGCTATCTTATCTACTCCTACACTAGAGACGATCTACTACACAATGTTTATTAAAATTACTACTATATACAAGCTCCCGCTAGTCAACGCTTAGGATGCGCTAAATCTAGTCCTACTCGCTCCAACACTTTGCGCAGTCGGGAAAACGACTAATGAAAATCTCCATACAACGCGCACCAGCCGTTCGGGTTTACTACGGCTACTTTCTCCAGTCCAGTGGGTATTAGTAGCGGAATGGATAATATGTTCAAATATCTGAATGTACGAAAATGATATGATAAATACCTGTGTTATGGAACACAACGCAATTGTTTTACAATTAGTAAATCTAGTTTTCGATGTAATTTCCTTAACTCTATACATCTAGTTCATCGATGTTTCAATTTTTTTGTCATTTAAATAATAAGATTTGCCAAACTGCAAAAAAAGGGCTTTCGTGGGGGGTCTCGTGTGACCGCTTCATAGAACGTGAACCGCGTTTTGGCAAGCCATTTTTTCAAGTTTGGAAAAAGAAGTCACAGCAGGACAGCTCTGGCGAATATGGTGCATGGCGTACCAGTTCATACCCTAACTGGACTAGTTTTGCTGCCGCGATGACCGATAAGAGGAGCGAAACGTTTCCATAATCCTCTAAGACATCAACTAGATCCTAAACTCTCTGACACAAGTATGTCTTTGTTTAATTTGCCAAATATGCTTTAATAAAACTTTATGTCTCATATTTTCATCATGCCTCTAGTATAACATATTTTGCATAGGTGGAAAGCTAATCAACCTAAGAGAAATTGAAAATGTTTAAGAGACATTTATGTCTATAAATTAGGTGTAAATACGCGGTCTGCTAACAGAATATCATTGAACTTCATTGATCATATCGTCTGTAATCACACAAGACGGATATTCAACCACAACTAAGTTAATTAAACCAGTATCTGATGGTAGTCATCGAAGGTGCATGATGAACTGCATCCCATTTCTCTGTGATTTTTGCATACGTTTTGGTATCCAAGATAGGAAAAAATCGAATTATTGAGTTTCTTTTCCGTGAATCCACAAATACATAAACTTGCTCACTTTCAACAGCTCTCAAAACATTATCCGATGAATCTCTCAAATACTTTACTAGTCTTTAATATTTACTTAATTATAGTTAAACATAATCTTTCAATAATGATAGCAAGGACTGTCGCGTAAAATGGTGTACAAAACATAAGTATCGGCAACCTCCGCACCACGCAAGCTTAATTTATTATATAGTAATGTAACAAATTGCCCGGGACGTTTGGAGGACACGAATGGTCCTCATCATCAACCGGTGACCGAATAATCTTTCAAATATTTAGGTTTATTAATTCTGCGCTTTTCAGTACTACGATTACCATTTACACAATAAATGATACCTTGATTATCACTTCGTGGTAAACTTACTTTACAATCAACTTCCTTAGATTCTACGTTTTCTAAATTATCACTATTTTCGTTATTAGTACTACAACTAGAACTTAAATCTACTTCCCTCTCTGGATCTACATCGTATACAGCTGTGAACTGTGATGTGTTTTCACAACACATCACAGTTCATTACAATTTCGATGATATGATTCGATGGTAAGAAGTCAGTTTCTTACCATTGAACCTCCACCTTCCTTCTCAACTTCATATGTTCTGTTTCTTATTTTCTTGACAATGTTTCCTCTTTTCCAAATACTGTTAGGTTTTTCTTGAAACAATATTTGCGCTCCAATTTTAAAATTACCTCTATTTTGAGCTTTCCTGTCATAATACTTTTTACTATTTGCGCGATTTATCTGCATTTTAGAATCAAATTTTTGTTTGTTTATGACTTCTGGATCTAACTTAACTCCATTTAGCATTATCTTCTAAGTAGCGAAACATTAAAAATTTCGGAAGGTGCGTAGCTATTATGTATAGGTGTATTTTTAAAAGCAAACAGGGCTAAATAAATGTCGTCATTTTCTAAACATTTATAAATTAATTTCTTTATTGTTTGAATTGTCCTTTCCGTTTGACTGCTGATGCGGAGAAGATGCCACCAAATTGAAATTCCAATCTTTCCAAAATTTTGTGAATTCTTTACCTATGAATTGGCGACCACTATCCGAAACTACAACCTTGGGTATACCATGTCTTGCAAACATTAATTTATTGATGATATTGACTGCAGCCGAGATTGCAAATTATCGTGCTTAATTCTTCATCTTTGTCTGTATCGATCTTTAGTTGTTTTAATCTCTCATCAGTGATCATGATGTTCTTTTCTATTAAGCATACACGAGCCTCTAAGTCTAAATTGTCATTGAACGTCTCACTTAAATTTGCGCGTGATAACATATCACCAATAATTAGGTATTTCTCGGGTCTGTAAACCAAATTAATTTCAAATTTTTGTAGAGACAGCATCATCCTCTGTAACCTTGCCGAAACTGCATTAAGAGATTTTTTAAAAATTGAAATCAATGATTTATGGTCTGTCTCCACAGTAAATTCATTCCCGTACACAAAACAAACCGCCAAAAGCTCCTTTTCGATTTAAGCATATCTTTGTTGCTTTTCGGCCATGCTTACAGTGGGCCTTGGGCTTTTGCCAGTAGTTGCCGAATCTACTCTGGATAGTTAGTCTGATTTTTCTTTCCCTAGGAGGCCCTCATGTATAGGTCAAGGTCACCTGGATCCATCACCCATTTTATTAAGCGCGTTCATATAAAGCCACACCAGTTTCGACCTTGCTTGCATGGAACGTAGCGTTCTTAGCACTGCTTGATCCTTTGAATAAATAACAATCTATCTACAATTAGACTTTTGCTAATTTATTCCTTCGATACACCCCGGTGTTTTGAATTAGATTTAGTAAGTTAGCTACCCTTAGTTTAATCTAGTAGCGATATTGACTCCAATCTCTACGTTTACGCCGCTTGTGTACCAGATGGGTTCAGCTTTAATAGGGCGGGAAAGGATGACAGTAGTGAACAGCGTGTCCGACATAAATGGCAATATTTGCGAGTGATTTAACATTTTACCAGACTCTTTTTGTAAATGTGATTTGTTTAAAGTAATATTAAGTTATGAATATGCTCGGTACAGATCTCTCTCAAAAAATTCAAGGTCTCGGGGATTCGGGTTCAAGCAATGAAACACGACTAATATTGTTTTTCAAATGTTGAGATTGAGACTCTCGTCGAGATCAAAAGTCTCGGCAAACTCATCTCGTTTTGGTCGCGATACCTTAAAGTTGGTACTGTCTCAACCTCGTTCTCGAAAAACGAGACGAGAGCGAGACTAATCTCATCGAGACCGCAGCACAAGAAAGCATGGTTGTAACTAGTTTACAGTGAAATTACGTAAAATGCATTATTGAGTAGGAGCGAATCCAAGACGGCTAGGATAGGTAAACGGACAACGTCCACGAAATATCAATGCATGATGGAGAATCTTGATACCAAAATAATTAAAACCTTCTTCATTGGAGGTGCTTTATGATGATGACGGTGCTGCTTGAATATGTACTTCTAGGACAGCGAATAACAATGTGGTACCTGGCACCCAGGTCATTACGCATTGGAAGCTCGAAGAATATTATCTACATAGGTAGAATATATTGCTGAATAGGACGCAGGCTAACTATTCTTTGTCCTGGTCGCACCCCAACCTTAACCTCGCTTAATTATTCTCTGTACAAGTTACTAAAGATTTGTTATTAGAAGCCCAATATATAAGAAGAACTCAGAAATGCATTGTGCTTTGTGCATTACTTACAAACATAAATGAAATATATAGCTTTTACGTGAGACGTCTAGAACAACATGCATTTAATTTAGTTAATTGTCGCGTCGCGAGCGTATAAAGTTACAAAGCAAATATTATTCCATCCGCCGCACATCTTATACGCTTCTCAATGGTTTCCTAATTATGACGGTCGTTTTGCTTACGCTTGAACCACGGATTAGGGAACCCTCCTTTGCCAAGTCGCGTTACGTTGTTCTTGAATAAGTTATGTTGTTCTAATGGACTCGTATACAACATTTTACACGGCCCCCATGTATGCTCGGCAGATTAAAGTATAAATCTGTGTTTCTTTAGTAACGGCACGATTCAAGCCACAGTTGTGTCCTGTTTTGTGGTAGAAATAAAATCCCTGCGATAACAAGTATTTCCTTATACATTCCCCGGCACGGCATCAAGTGTAGGAATTCACAGCGAGACGTAGGCGGGATAATATCCATACCGAATATAAACAAACTCTACTGAAGCTGATGTACATTTTGTTCGCAAACAATGTTTATGTTTACGTGCGCATATTGTCCTCATTTAATATTTATACGGTCAGTACAAACTTTGCTTTGGTAGAAAGATAGTTAAAATGTTTTACGGAGAAAAAGCTTAAAATAATATTAATGTTAAAACGAGCGTAACAAACTGTAGAACACAAAATTCACCAACCGGACGTAAATTGAAAATTAAGATACCCTGATTTCAAAAATATCATTTTTTATTTTGAAACGCCTCCCCTTTTTCCGTTTTAGAAAATTTAAAACAGTAGTAATAGATTAAATTAATTTCTATTGCACCATTAAAGTCACTTTGATGTATCCTCGAGTGGACAGTATTATGATGTGAAATAGTCCGGAAAGTAGCGGAAAGCTTACTAAATATGTTGGTCGTTAAAGTGTTAGCTTATGGCAAAATACGACACAGGAACTGTTTTAAACAGAACTTTTGTGGCTTACAATAAAACGATTTAGGAGAGAATCGCCTACAGTAAACCATGTCCTTTGCAAACCCAAAAATGTTGGTTGGTGCCATTTAACTAGAGTACATAAAAACTACAATACCTAATAGTTGCAAGTGTCGCTGTAGATGATAATTGTGACAAGTCCAACTAAACTATGCTCGATTTTAGAAAAGTGAGGTGGTTCATATAAAATTTTTCCGTACAATTAGGATCCTAATAGATAAGTGGCAGATTCGTTTTGCGTAACTACTAATTTTAGTAAGATATTTAGGTAACATTCACAGACATAACCTCATTTTAGGTTTGCCACATAAAACTACAGCACCGCAATTAATAACCCATATACTTTTCCTAAATTATACCAGTAGGAGTTTTACTTTATTATTATTTATTTATTTTATTTTAATTCAGGAAATCAATAGTGGTCCAATTTTGGAAACCACGATGTCGTAGATTGTCTTTTGTTTATGTTATGTGACCGTATCATATATTTTAATGTATAAATATGTTTTTATTTCAACGGGAGGAATGGCAACTAAGAAAAATTACGAAAAATGGCCTTAAGAAGATTTACGCTATGCCCTTGAAGTGTTGGCTTAAATGGATGCGCCTATCAGTTGAAAGTAACTAATTCATCTTTGAAAAAACACATTGAAAATGAGAAATATGCAAACAATGACGTGAAGAAAATGGCAATATTTTCTGCAGATGTTAAAAATGAATTGGTTACGCAATTGTTACCATTGGAACAAAATATAAAGAATGGCTGGGGAAAAATGTTAGTATGGTTTTACGTCATGAATCATTATATAAAGAACTTTCCTTACGGTAGCTTCGATAGCTAGGGCAAAACGTTTCAACCAACAACGGGTTTACCATTATTTTATACTGTTAGAAAAAATATATGTTTAATCTAGGTAAAACCTGGTGCTCGATTATTCAACGAAGGTGTCAGAATGTAAATGCACTGAGAGGAAAGAGCTAGATTGGAAGTACCACAAGTAGAGAAAAAGGTATAAATGTGACGGTTGTTTGTTGTGCGAGTGCAGTTGAATAGATGATAAGTGTGTGTGATAGTCATCTTCCATCTACTTCCACGAAGAATGAAAACCTCAAAACTTAGAACTGGTATATGAGATCGCTACAGCTACACAATCATACAACGCACCTACTCCGACCATTTGACGTAGGTTTCTTCAGGGCATTTCAGAATTTCTACAATCAAGCTATAAAGATAGAGAAGCGACTGCACACAAATGTGGGCCGCACGTTACCTTTTTTTTCTGCTCTAGTTGGAAAAGCTTGTGGATTGGCAACAACCACTAAAAATGCTTGTAACACTTTTCGGGCTACAGAAATACGGCCTGTTAACAGAAATGTTAAAAGTTTTCATCAAATGAGTGTATGCAATTACTCAACAGCAACGTCTTGAACTTCTGCTTAAAAGACGATACTCTTATATTCGTTTTTAATGCATTAAAGAGGCCCAGACACAGAATACGAGGAAAATCTTTTGTTGTCTTGTTAACTTTTATGAATAACTCGATATGTGAAAATTAGATTTTCCTCTAGTATTGTGCAGGTGGATAACATTATTACACAAAAAGTTGCCCCTATCTATATGTATTTATATAAACTAGCAGTCGCATCTGTCGCCAACCATGAGCAGAATATTCCATTTTTTTAAGGTAAGGTCTACTATCTACTATCAGTCTCCGCAATGCATCTAATAATTCTTCTTTTGAGCCAAACACACAACTTTACTGTACAATGACTTGCCCTAGACTGTAATAGCATAAGCTAGCTTGGTGTAAACGTTAGCATAATAAATCGACAATAAACTATTCGTGTCGATAACGTTCTTCAAACTTCGAATTAGATAGCATATCATATTAAGCGTAGCAACAAGTTGGGTGCAATGGGGTTGCCATTTTCAATAGTCGTCAACGGTTGATCCTAAAAATTTAAGTTCCGAAATAGGTTTTATTTCGATGTTTGTGAAAATATGAGCATTGTATTGCAATTTGTTGTTACCATTATGACCAATAAGATACTTAATAATGATAGCAAGGACTGTGGCGTAGTATGGTAAACAACACATAAGTATGGGCACCCTCCGCACCACACAAGTTTAATTTATTATATAGTAATATAATAATTAGTCCGGGACGGCCGTTTTATATTAATAAGATACTTGATTTTCCTAGCATTGAAACATATACAATTCTTCAGCGGCCCCGCTTAGTGTTTCCATAGAAGAAATTTTTCCGATTTCAACTAAAAGACAACAAACACGTAGAAGCAATCGCACAGGGAGCAGTCGAATTAACTAGTTGCCCGTTATAAAAAAGATCTAGCAACATCAGAAGGCAACCCGTCTGAAGAGAAGGGGAAAGTGAACTACAGTTTATTAGTAATAAATATCATTGGCAAATATATTTCACAATGTTTTGATGACAATTTGATAATACTAGTTTCTTTATTTAATATTACATAGGAGTCAGCCACCAGAATCGAATACTAGTAAACTCCTTACTTCTATATGGTGGTTTCAACAAATTTCTATACGTGAATATGATTTTATGCTTGAATATTCTTAATTCAGACTGGGGAAGATCGTGAACTAAAGGTGACTAACATTTTCGTGTGAGAACTGAGCAGTGAAATGATCTTAAAGGTAGCCATTACATATGCAGTATCAAGAAGCACTTTAAATGATTTCGTAATGAACGTAAAAAAAAAAAATTGTTTCGCTACCAATTTAGGTGATTTTAATAAAGCATTTTGTTCTCAATAAGAGAGTACTTAAGCAATGCAAAAGACTTATCAAATAGATTATTACCTCTGAATAAGACTTTTTTCCTAATTACAAGTTTCCAAATTTAGCATTTACATTAGCAACACATTGAATATCCCAAATTAATTTCACGACAGGAAAACTACAATCCAGAAGAAAATACATAGTTGAAAATGTGAAGCATGGTAAATACCTTCTCCCTGTCAAAACCATAAAGAAAACAAGCAAAATAGCTTACAAATTGTGGCTTCATGTTACAGAGGTTGAGTATTTTGATGCCACTTTCGCTTCTTTCAGATTTTTCGTTAAATCATCAAACAAAGCATGTAGAAAAGTCAAATACTAAAATATTTATTTCTACATCATAAAGAATTATATTTCCATAACGTATTTGCACGCTCGAGAACTGAACCATAATAAAAGCAACTTTATATTGATTGAGGATATGCATTCCGCGAAACGAAACACTTCACTTAACACGTTCGGAAATCACGGTTCGATATTACACCGTAAAAAATGGAGCCGTAAATCAAATCCACCCTACACTTTTTCTGCTTGTTTTCGCAATTCGTGAAAACGAGGCAAAATCAAAGACGCACATCCTCCTGAAAGGGAACGAACGTGCAGAGTTTCCACGTGATCGGGCTCCGATGTGCAGATATTCAAATGACAGAACTTCGTCGACGGAGCGAGCAAGGCGGAGAAGGTATTTTGACACTTTACAATGGGGTCGTGCTCATTGTAGAGTTTGCGGTGTCATATGGTTTTAGTGAAATCGAGCGAACGTTGAGCTTCCTTCTACCAACGCAGCCTGAAATCACGTTGAATGATGAAGTCTGCGAAACTGACATTATCCTTTATGTCTTTTTCGTCTTTGTGTTCGTATATACCGGTTAGTGATGTCTGAATGCATGCGCGACATTATGTATGACGTGTCGTGGGTATATGCGTACACTCAGGAGTAAAAATATCCTAATGATAAGTCACATCCGCAGTAAAAACATGTGACATTAGGATCTATTCAGAGGGTCCACACCAATTGTGTTAAAACCGGAGATTTTAGTGTAATGCCTAGTGAAAACTAACTATACCATCTACAATATATAGTGTTACGTTCTAGTGCATATGTAACACAAACATAATACAATTTAAGTTGCCATCGCACTGCTGTTTCGCAATTATAGTGTATCTTGAGTTACTTTGAAGTAAGCTTAGGTGAGAGAAGAACAAAATAGAATAAAAAAAGTAGAGAGATCAGGGCTTCACTTTGCCTTTGAATATAAAATGGAATTAAAAATGTTTTGTAAGTGTATCTATAACTAGATACACCTAATACCTGCTACTGTAGGTATTAAGATTTTTTTTCACGAAACATTAAACTTTACATACTATTTGTTAACTTAATAAGTGAATAATCGAATAATTTTGTGTTTAGCTTGGTTCACTATGGACCTCTTGTTACTTCAATAAAGCCCACAGCAAATAATTTATAATTATAAAACTTACGTATAAACGTAGTACCTTGTATTAAGAGACATCATAAATTAGTAATTTTAACTTGGGCAGTATTTCAAAAGGTTGAATGACAGACATGCTATTATTTGCCAGGACCACCCATGACAAATTATGAGATATTATTATAGGTTTCTAGGGCTTTTGGATTGGAAGCGGTAGTCCTATTAGTTGGTCTCCAAGATCTCCAGACCTCACACCGCTAGACTGTTGTTGATGGGGCTGGTTCAAAAATAAAGTTTACAAGGTAATAGTCGACACGCAGGATGCGCTAGTTCAAAGTAATAGATAATACTGGAGCTGATATTAAGGAAGGGCGCGAAGCAATTAGAAGAGAAACAAACACTCTCCGTAGACGAAGCATCAAATGATAGCAAGGACTGTGGCGTAGTATGGTAAACAACACATAAGTATCGGCACCCTCCGCACCACACAAGTTTAATTTATTATATAGTAATATAATAATTCATATTATAGGTCACATAATAATATAGGTCACCGGTTGATGATGAGGACCATCCGTGTCCTCGCAACGGCCGTCCCGGACTAATTATTATATTACTATATAATAAATTAAACTTGTGTGGTGCGGAGCGTGCCGCTACTTATGTGTTGTTTATGAAGCATCAAATGTTTAGAGGTCAATGGCGGTATTTTTCACCGTTTATTAAAAGAACGTTATAATTAAAAATTATGTTAATGTATGAAATTTTTGTCTATTTGTAATTACGCTTGAAACTTGAAAACAAATGAAAATCAGATAGACACATACATAGATAAAAAGTTATAGGTTTTTGAGGCAATATTGGTCGGTCGGCAGTGAAATAAATATCTTCATTACATTGATGTTGATTCGAATCATAATTGTTAATGTTTATGTGTAAGTTTGACAAAAATTGTAATTGCGCAATAGGTTTTTTGGTCTTCTTTATTACTAATTGAATCTTGCGGGACTCTTTCTTTTATTACGAATTTGCTAGTGTAATGATTGAAGGAATTTAAATGACCTGATTAGGTTATTCTATATATGACACAAAGGGGAGAAGTAATTGAACGTATTCCAATCTCAAGACTACAAATATATACAAATATAATTCTTATCTCCCTTAGCTTATTTCTTCGACCACTTTTTCAGCGTATGATACCTTTGTATCGTCTCTCCTACTTATTATAATAGTTTTTGCCTTGTGTTTATTTATTTACATACTGGTTGATGCTAATGTATTGTAATATCATAACTAAGTCATCCGCTGAAGCAGCTACAAGGTTACCCTTCCAATTTAAAATTAAATGCTACAGCGTGCGTGGAAAACAGATCAGGTTTTGTACGGTTCGGACACTTTTGTTCACTAACGCACATAACCAGATCTAGAGTAATTGAACATTAAACCAAGAAACTTGTTAGAAGTCGTGCTATATGCCAAGCAATAACGTTAAGAGTATTGCATAAGTATAATATTAATATTAAAGGGAATGATGAATGATGATGATACTAGTCTGTGCCAAAGTCGATGCTTTTAATAATTCCTAAAAATTTGCTGGATGTTGTTACATTACTTGGCGCAATCCATGCATCCTATTTAGATTATTACTAAAAATGTCTTATTTTACAAGAGTGGCCTTTTGTCACTTTGCTTAACTAAACGTTTTTTGCTTTATACACAAAAGTAGTGCATAGTACTGCAAACATAATTCTAAATAATATTAGTAGAGATAATGGCCTTTACTAATTTAGCAAAACAAACTTTTAACCTATTTATACATTTTTAAAGCTACGGTAGACTAAACAAGATTATAGATGCAAGATAAAGAGCAAACGCCGGAACTTATCGTCGTAAATCTGAATTCAGTATGTATATTCAAACATGTTTGTTTTTGAAAATGTTCATAACAATTTAATTGAAAATGCCGTTTGCGTTCTTAACTATCAATAATCAACGTTATGATTCTTTTCAACCATATATCTAAGGCAACACTAGATTTGTCAAGCCTCCTAATTCAAAATCAGCGGTATGCTGTTTGTAGCTAATTCTGATTGATCTTTTTATCAGCACAGTATGTACCCGATTACAATCTTTACAGTTAATACCGGACACGGATTTCGACCGATTCGTGAAGTGTTTTAACTGTTTCTGCAGTTTCGATGAAAAATTTGCAAATTATGATTTTCAAAACAGTAGTAAGTGATGTATAATGACTGGAGGTGAGCAAGGTAGAATTTTGCAGGTACTAGACAGGCTCGTGTTTTGTCGACTCTCTGGGAAACCAGTAGACAACACCAACCCCTTCCCATGAAACGAATGAACGTGAGTCTGTCTAGTCGCTGTAAGAAAGTAATATTTTCCCCTACCTTGGTCACCTCTAATGATTAAAGTTTGCCACTTTTCGGTGTGTTTCACGAAATTAAAAGAGACTAGTTAGACTCGTATTTATTCGTCTCATGATAATGGGTTCGCGTTGCCTACTGGTTTCCCCGTAACTGACCGTGGTTTCCCGGCAACTGACGGGCAGCTACTACTGGCCTCATTTAGAAGACAAGTCAAACAGTTATTCTGAGGCAAATCCTATACGACATAAATACAGGAAACAATAATGTTAAAATAACTTCTACAATTGTAGTAAACTCTACGACGCGACCAATATTGTAAGAAACAAGAGTGACGCAAAACATGCAACATTTGCTACAATAAACTTGAATATTTTGCAATAATTGTCCAAGTGTATGTATCGCACTTACTGACGAATTTTAGCAGGTGAGACATTAAATGACACAAATTGGAACGATTATTTCAATAGCTAAAACATTCTACATTATACTACCACAAATTATATAATATTGTTACTATAAGAAAGCGCGTTATCTCGGCCGATCTCACTCTTACTACGGTAGCAGCGATCTTTTTTTGGAAAGCATTTAGTATCGAACGATACGATTTTTCCTGAGGCTCTACAAGCCATCAGAAAGTAAATTGAAAGGCCCGCGCTAAACTTGATATCCAAACAATAATGAAACGATAAAATGAGAACTAACATAGGTAATTAGAGAAATGATTACTACAAAGGAATTCCTATTTGTAGGTAAACTAAGGATCATGGTTTTAGGCTATCAGCAGCTATAGTGACATCTACGTATACTATGAAATTTTTATTGACAGCCTGCAATTAGCAGGTAGTCTATGTAGTCAATTATTTATAGGATTTTAATATGTTAATGATCACTATTGGGTAAAAGAATTAAATAAAAGGAATTTAACAGTTAATTCCAAGGTAGCTAAACTTTTACTCTACTAATTTAGATTCGGCTTCAGTTTAATGGTTAATTTATTAAACTGAAGCCGAAAATTAACCATTTCTATTTTTTATCTCCAGGTTATTTTATAATTGCAATGGTTGAAGGAACAAATAAACGAAGTAGCAATAACTATTCATTGTTTCTGTATGTCCAACAGCTTCACTATTTACAGGGATCGTTGGTCGGCGATAAAAATATTACACAACGGCGCCTGTAGGTATACAATGACCCCTCCAAACATTCGGCGAATCTAGAAAAGAAAAATAAACTACTGAAAATTTGATTACGACGGAATCGCGAACCCGATCTCGCGTTGGTTGTTTGGACCTTAGTTCTCCTTTCTCCAGTACCATTATCTTCGTAATCTTGCTGACATCTTCTCTCCCGGGTGTGTGGGTCTCGGAATCTACGCTCTGGACTCCTTTCTCTAATGTGCTCCTAGAAAGAAAGATATCCGTTAGTATACTAAAAAGTTATGAAGCAAGAAAAATGTTATTATTCGAGATCAATAGAAAAAATCGTTTAGAATGGGCAAAAGAGTATCAACATAAGGCGATTGAAAACTGAAAGATGGTGTTGTGGTACAACGAAACGAATATGG
Source organism: Oryctes borbonicus (assembly GCA_902654985.2). Taxonomy (NCBI): domain Eukaryota; kingdom Metazoa; phylum Arthropoda; class Insecta; order Coleoptera; family Scarabaeidae; genus Oryctes; species Oryctes borbonicus. The sequence continues at coordinate 308,781 of LR736925.1, read as the reverse complement.
AAGTAATTAGTAAAAATATACTACTTTCAAACTACTTGCTATAATCATGATAATGCTAATTGTAGAGAACAAATATTGCTTTTGATAGGTAGAGTACATCCACCCTCGTGTACCCTCGTAGTCCTGATAATATTGCTAAGAACCGGACCACCCTCGTCATTGTATTCAAAATATTTCGCTAGCCGAAAACTCGTTCGTGGGAGTTATGCTGAACAGCCAAATCTTCCTATTCGTCCATCTCCGACACAATAAAATTGTATCTTCGCCGTTTAAACGGAAAATAGAACTTCAAGTTAACATAGATACAAGTCCTGGATATCCGCAGGATGTTCAATGTTGTTATTTTAATGAAGTCATTTTGCGTGTATAATATGTACGTTTAGGAAGCAGACCCTTGTAAAGTTCCATTAACTCGGATCGATAATTATCATCATCACTATTGCTGAGTTCATTTGCATTGTGTACGTTAGAAATTATCGAAGTTATTGTTGCTTGATACTACTAAGCGTACTTAACACTATATTTGGCAGTGTTTAGTGTTTGCAAACCTACAATGCTGTAGAGATATAAAAATAGCTAGCTAGCCAAGTAAGTAAAATTGTAAAACACGTGATTTAAAAAAAAGGAGGAATGCATTGATTCGAAAAATTATCATGGCCAACATCACACAGGCCCCTCCTTTTAGTAGCCTTCAATGCATTTTTCTTTAAAAATCGAAGTACATTTAAGGACAATTTAATTAGATCTTGAAAAAGCGATAAAAACTATAACAGTATTCAAATTTGAAAAGATGGGTCGCACAGTGAAGTGCAGTGACATATGCTATGAACATTTTGAAATCGCAATACCAATATCTTTCTTGTAGTAGTAAGCTATAATGATCTGTCATATTGACAATGATTTAATTAGCAAATCATGTAATTAGAGATTCCAAATGCAACGTTTGTTAGAAAAAAAAATTTGGAGGTATTTCTTTAAAAACAGTAAAAATTCCAGACACAACCAACAAAGTAACAATTGCTTCTGCTTAACCCAATCTTTAAGTGCCTAAATAAGGGGAAACAACAAAATGCAGTAAAAATATTTTTGCAACCGATGCTAGACAAGTTCTCACTTTAGTTTTGTCATAGCCGGTTATTGTTAAACAAAGGAAAACTTCGCTACCGAGGGAGACTCAATCATCATTGCTTTTTGAGATAAAAAATACGGTTTATAGATGATTTATGTGTAACTAAGATTGTGTGTAATCTGCCGTTTACTTTGTTAAACAACGTATCACTTATTTCATTTTGGAAGAAATACGCCAATCCTACATTACCGAGCCAGACAAAGTTACGAAGGTGTGTATCATCTGTACATCTGTACAACCATCATCTTCAATTTGGCTACCATCCAAACGAGTAGAACAATGTAATGCTGAAAAAATTTCAGAAGTGATATTAAATGCATTGGAAAAATGTTAACTTTCGAGCGACCAAGTTTTAATGTTTATAACAGATGGTGTTCTGTACGCCGGTCTCTCAAGAAGCAGTGTGGTAACTTTTTACATATTACTTATAAAATCCATGCCATATATGTTCGTACATATTATCCAGAGGTAGATGCATTAATAGCGAGTACAAAGGGAGTATTTCTCAAATCTCTAAAACGTATTCGCGAATTTCACGAATAGCGTACCGATAGCCCTGAACCACCACAGCCCATTCTGACAGATTGCGTTACATGGTTACGGGCGGGGTTTTACTACCATAAATATTTTGAAAAAGTAAAGAACGTCGTTTTATTATTCGATCCGAAACAAAGTGCAGCTGTCAATACAAGCCAGAAAAAATGTCAAGCTACTCTGATTAAAACGGATTTACAAACTATTCATAAGAATTACTTGAGACTAGAGGAAGCAATAACAAAAAGTGTTTTAGACAAGGATTCAGATTTTGACAGTCTAATACATATTTGGGAAGGTACGTCTACTGATGCGCTAAGTTGTTTCAAAGATTATTTTAATTATGCAAATATAACATCACTAGATGTAGAACGCTCGTTTTCTGAATATAAGCATATTTTTTCCTCGCGGCGGACTCTTTTTGCAAAAATGACTGTAGAAGCGCACCTGATGTTGAAAATATACAACCGAGTTTCTCCAGTATGTCAAGAGGCTTAAAACGGTAAATGTTTTCTTCTTTGTCGTATACTCCAACTCACACATGCAACACAACTCCGAAATCACTGATTTCATACACTATCGATTTTATTTTTACGTACAACGCTGCTACAATATGTATTATTTTTCTTTTTCTTATGTTTATGCATATTGCTTTGATAGCAGAAAACCAAATGCACATTTCATTCTTTCGGATAGAATAAATCTCTGTACTTCTATATTTATATCGGTAACAAGGTCGTCTCACGCCCCACTCCATCTCATAGTCTAATATGCGAAGCACAAATTTGCGCATATAATACGAATCACACACGCGAACGACCACTCCCCCACCAACGCCTGTGAAGCGCGCGAAAAGTGGCGAACTTTTGTTATGAATTCTTTAAATTTTGTTTCGTTTTTATCAAATTTTTATTTTGTTAAGTGATTTCCGAAAGCCCTGTAAATATTTTTAACCGCAATGTATAAATGTTGCTAACCAATCAAACCGCAATTCGTTTAAAGGAAATTGCTTTGCTAATACGGAGTCATATCACTTCAAAAGGCAGAAAGGTCAAACGTCATGAGAAATTTGCCGTATAAACCGCTCAAACTTTCGTTTCAACAGACTCCTGACCGGCACGTCTTTTACTTCACACGGACGACTCACGCTGAACAAGGAAGTATACGGCCGTTGGTCTGTTTTCGCGGTCCGACGTGGAATATTTTCCAAGTCCGGGGAATATACTACTGTCGGTCTGCTTTCGTGGTCCGATGTAGAACATTCCTCACCGCTATCTCGCTAACAGCCCGCAGTTGTTTGAATCAGAATCGCCGTGTACATATGTTGAAGTCCGCATTTGAACATACATCGTCTTACCGACCCACGTACAATTTTCCAAGTTCTACCGAGAACACGTTCAAAGATATTGATAAGATTGTACTCCAACTGCAAATGGTGACTCGGGAGTGTACCGGATCCACTAAAAAATGTTTTTGATCCTAGAGGGATTCGAATGCATGGCGCCTAACTCTGCCAAGTCAAGCGCAGGCCTTCTTACCATTGGACCACCGCATACTGCATTTCTAATTACTGCCAATTGGCCCCAAGCCTTTTGTTAAATTCTCACATCGTACCTTAATTTCAGAATATTAGCCAGAAGTTAATGCAGACACTTGGACACTGTAAATCTACATATACCACCTCAATTACACCTTAAACTCGTAATGGAATAACCGCAATTAAGTGTTCGCGTCCTATAGCAAAGATAAAGTAAATACGGGTTAGTACCAAATAGAGTACTACGGACCCATACACACACATTACATAGATTATTATCGGCAGCCGTGCGATCACAATCGTTAAAATTAGTTAAATAAACTTCACGGATAACTGGAGCGCTAACTCCGGCAAGTTTGGCTTTGTTTGCGTATACGCTTATATGTACTTCTCGTGGATATTAATTCGCAATGCGGTCTCTTACGTCGAAAACTCTATTTTGCGCAAATAGATTTCTATAGTTTCTCCCTATACCCCGTCCTCCCGCAAAACTTTTCTCTCGCGCATTATTAATTCAATTTCGCCGGCAAATTAGCTGGGGGAGAGCGAGTGCTGAGATGAAAAACGAGACATCGTTAATGGAAGAAACGGATAATTTGTCAGACGTTATTCAAACTTTAATAGAAATTTAGGCCATTGTTTTTGGAAAATGAGCAACAATGGCATCCACTTCCCACTACGAACTTTCATAAGGACAATAGCAGAGGAAAACGCGTCGCCCGCGAATCCCGATGCAGGCCCTCCGCGGAATAGCGCGAACACGGAAAATAATATCCCAGTTAACAAATGCACGGAGGGCCCCCTACAGAAGTCCGTTTTGCAACAACCGAGGGGTAAGTAAGGTTTTTATTATAGAACTGTTAACAGCGCGGAAAGATCTCTAATGCATACTCCCGCTATCTTACCCTCCTTTCGAAATACAATGTCAATAAGCGTGTATTTAGTCTTTATAATTAGGTAATTTTGTAGCACAGCTTTCTTTCTTTTAAGCATAAACGCATGAGAAATTAACAAAATGATTACACAAAGAGAACGCTTTTATTTTTGTGAGAGATGGGTAAAATCGTCATGAACTTTAAAGAAAGAAAGCAAATAGTGGGAATGTTCTTACATGAAAGGATTCTATTTATACTAGTGTGTTAATTTTGAGGTGCGCAATCATATATCAGCTGTCAAATATAAAAGAGCAGGAAAGTCTCCAAAAGCAGATTTGCGGTAAATATTTTTACTAACACCAAGTAATGAAAGTTCATTGAAAGTGACTAGTCTTTATGATACCTTGATCTCAGTGGTCTCCTCGGTACTTCTTCTATTACGAATATTATGCAGATTAAACTAATTATGTTGAAATAAGTCAGCACTTAGGAGACTATGTATAAGGTTCACCTAGAAGCTTCCGCAAAACTTTACCACAGAAAACTTATGTAATCCGCTATGTACTACGCCATATTTTAGATGTGGCGATTAGCTACATAAAATGTTAACAAAAGTAGGTTCCATTCTAACGTTTCCACAATGTATTCCCACGTTTTCTCTTCTTTGGTGAATATGTTGCTTGTTCATTTGCGTTTCCTGAATTGTTTTCGATGAACTTTCTTGGAGTCAAGATCTGTGAAGGAATCCATCTTACTTTCCGATGAAGTCAATCGATTACTCTTCTTATAAGAACCCAGAAAATTCATGGATGTCATTTACAGTGATCAGTCCTAATATAAAGCAGTCCGTTTATGAGGTTCATCATATAAATACTTCATCTCTATCTCTACTTTTATGTCTTCCTTCCATATCTGTTATTTGCTAGTGAAGTCATTCCCCCTATTCTTCGCTAAGATCACATAAGTATTTTAAAACTTAATCTAGTTCATCGTGGAGAGAGTCTACCTTGTTCGTGTATATAGGATCGATTGAACCGTTAACATATGAGAATAGTACATAGAAACATATTCAAAATAATACTGACATAGCTCATAGTATTGATGGAATCACTCCGAAAAAACAATGTGAAAAAAGAAAAGCACTGGCCAGCAACATGTTTCTGCCTACCCAGCATCATCATCAGCATTGCTTCAAGCGCTTTTTTCTTCCACTCATATTGCTATTCACCTCTCAATTTATGTTACTAATCTCCAAACACAGCATTATAATATTTCCCCCGCCATATAGTGCCAATAGATATAGTAGTGCCATCTAGAAAGTAGTCAAACAGTTCTTGGACTGCTTAACGCAGGGTGGCGTTGCGTCTAAGCGCTACAGTATCTGCACAGGGAAATGATTCCTCAGGCTTACCATGTCCGTTGACTAGAGCTTTTCTCTTGTCACATTGTTTTGCCGGAACTGATTCCATCAATCAATTGACTATTATTTCTATGCACTCTTTTCCTAAGCCTGAGCAATTTATATGTACTGGTGTTGCATTTTTTTGGCAGCAGATGGTATCAGGAAATATTTCGGTGCTATTTTGGATAAGCACAAACGGAGAGGTGAACAGCAATGGGAGTAGAAAAAAAAAGCGCCCGGAGCAGCGCTGATAACAAACAAAACAAACAAACAAACAAACAAAAACATTGGCTATTGATTTTCTCTTCTCACATTGTTTCTGCCGGGTGTGATTTGATCAATACCATGAACTATATCAGCATTAATTTGGTTATAATGTTTGAAATCATATATCACTAGGACTTCGAGATATCTTATTTGCGCAGTTACATAATTAATACAAATTGAATCTGTATGCTCGATCCCTAACTCCTCTCTCCGAAAATTCAAATGACTTTTACTTTTTGAGTTCTGGTCATTTCCTCATTGGCTCAGTCTGTTGGGTTTGACGCTGAAGTTAGCGTAAAGAATACCTCAGCAGTCTTCAAACGTGTCACAAGTAGACTCGTAACTTTGTTCCCTTCCAGCTAGTGTTGCCTGAACGGCTGACGCGATACAAAGCAAAAAAGAAAACAATAACAATAATAAATAAATGACCAAAAGGAAATCAAATAGTTGTCGGCCACGCTGGATAACAAATAGGGCTAGCGCAGGTAGACCAATGGATGTTATAGCGTTCCTTATGGCCGGATTAAGCTCAGTGGAGAAGGCGTGGGGTCCCTCAAACTTTTATCGCGCCACCACGAGGGAGCATAAAAGAACGCACAATACCTACCCTGTAGACGCAGAAGCAAGAGTAAATAGGACCTACCTGTAGCCAAACTTTCTTTGTAGGAAGGAGGGTTAGCACAACTTACAAATGAAATAAATGAATGGTTCTAAATTCAACTGGATCCAGCTTTACAGTGTTGCGTAGTTATACTAATTTCTGAACAAGCAAATTAAATATTTAAGGTTGAATTTTGACAATTATATGACGAAGCAGTAACAACTAGGTCCAGAAGTACTTAACATAAACAGATTTGACCTTGACGTGACGGATATATCATACGTTAACTAAAACCTGTTACAACAAAAGGTCATTTTAAAACTATGTACGCCTTTATACAGAGTTACTAGTAAACACACGGTAAGCAAAAAAAAGTAAATAAAGTACAAAAAATAAATAAATACAATGTTCAATGACGAAGAAGAGATAAACAGTTAAATAAAAAAAAAATTTCAAAGACAGAATGTTCATACGTAGGCATTCATTTACTGTAAGCTGGCGTTGACGAAGTGTCTAATGAAATGGAAAGTTCTAACCTTGTGTCGATGGCGGCTTCTACCGAAGGTTGGCGAGAGGAACGGCGTAATCGACGTGCGCGACGGTCGATTTCAAGGGCTGTTGTAGATGGCGGTCGCCTAGATGGATATTTCACGTAGATTCTGGGCCCTGCACGAGGACTCACGCTCACAAAATTTCTTACGTTTCTATAAGATCCCTCATAAAGGCTATACTGATATAAAAGTGGAGAAGTATTGAGCTTGATTGACTCGTTACATCTGGCTACATTTATAAATTAAAAGAAAATGACTGAAAAGGATTCAACGAAAGTTTTGTCAAAAGTTCTCTAAAAATAAAAGGATCGTTTTATAGTCAAATTCGTATTTAAGGCCACCCTAGAACTTGAGATTCGGTTTCTCCAAAGAGCCATATTAACCAAACAATATGAAGAGACGCTAACTTCGTATTCGCCATCGGTCAATACAAACAAATACGCGATAGAGGGTTGGTCATAAGAAAAAAAAGGTAAAACACGTGAGAATAGCTCTTAAGGAAAATTCTGATGTAACAAATTCCACCCGCACGTGATAAGCGACATCATAAGCGACTAACATGGTCTTAAATACGCGATTTACTCGCTGAACGGGATTTGCTTGAGGGTAGTAGTATGACGTATAAGATGTCTATAAGACGTCTAACGCGGTATTGTTTCATGAGAGCCAGATATTCACGAGAGCGAAATTGAACACCATTATCCGATATAACTATCCGTGGAACTCCAAACATTAAGAAGACGGAATTTTCCAGATGCTCGATAATTACTTTGGCGATAGCTTTACGCATCGGAAACGTAAGAACAAATTTGTTGAACAAATCCGATATGATGAGAATAAACTGGTGTCTACGTTTAGTTCGCGGTAGAGGTCCAAAGATATCTACACTAATGGCTTCCCACGGTTTCGAGATTATTGAATGACCACCCATTCGACCGATCGGGCGTCGATTGTCAGCCTTGGTCTGCAAGCATGTTGTACATTAACTTACATAACGGTTGACATCGGCTAGCATTTTTGTGTGAAAAATAGTCCTGCGACAGTCTGGCCATTGTCTTAAAAACTCCAAGATGTCCACTAGTAAGCTCATCGTGAGCAGATCGAATGACAATGACAATTTTCCATAAATCTATCTCGTCAATCGGAAGATTTGCGTTCCTAAGGTGTAAGGGATCGACTAAGATAACTGTTAACGTATTCATTACCCTCGATGGTCTGGGTAAGTAGGGCGCCTAAACCACAGTCACTCGCATCTATCTGTATCGTAAATGGATCTTCGAAATTTGGGCATGAAAGCAGTCCAACAGAAGGAACGGTTTTTTCGAAGTAAGGCTGTTAACGGCGGCATTACGGTAAAAAAATTCGGGACAAATCGGCGATACCATGAACACATGCCTACGATACGTCGGACTTCCGAGGCAGTCTTGGGTATCGGAATCTGCAATATGTTCTTAATTTTGTCTGGGTCAACTAAAAATCCATGCTTGTTGACCACAGCACAAATATTTTAACTCGTCACGACAAAACTGACATTTTTCCTTGTTCAAAGTGAAACTGGCATCTTTGACCCGTTTAAGGACCTCTTCCAATGCGGTAAGATGTTTCTCGTAAGTTGACGTTATGATGAGAATGTCATCGAGATACACGAAAACATGGGGTTCTAATTCAGGTCCAAGAACTTTCTCGATGAAACGTTGCCATGTCGCTGGCCCATTGTGCAAACCAAAAGGCATACGCTTGAATTGGTAAAGCCCACGGTTAGAGATCGTAAATGCCGTGTATTGTCGTGAGGATTCAGCGACAGGTATATGCCAGTAAGCGGACTTGATGTCTAGAGACGTCATAAATTTTGCGTCGCGTAGGTTATCCAAGGTATTGGTCACGTACGGTAGGGGATAAGTGTTGCCTTTCGTTACTTGATTTAAATTTTGAAAATCGACACAGAAACGATATGTTTTGTCTTCCTTGGGAACCAATAATATCAGTGATGACCAGCCACTTTGAGATTTTTCGATTACACCAAGCGATAGCATTTTCTCTAATTCTGCGTCTACAACCTTCTGCATCGCTAGCGAAATTGGGTAGTAACGCTGCTTGATGGGTGGACTGTTGGTAATGATGATGTGTTCCACTCCTTCAGCACAGCCAAGAACTTCATCTTTGACATGCGGAAAACAGCGAGTAATGACGTCATCGATTTTGGACCATTGTTCGACGGTAATAACGGTAACTAGTACGTCACTATCGGTAGCGACAGGTTCGTTAGAAAAGACCCATTCACCCTTACGAAGGTCTGGGAAAATTCCCATTGCCTTCCAAAAATCATATCCCAAAATAAGTGGTGTCGATTATGGCAACAAGTCAGAATCTACATGACAAGGTACCAGAATAATATGGAATGAAAGTAAATACCCAACAGATAAAAGTAACGTTAACCATTGAAAAGAAAGAATTGAAGAATTAAAGATTAAGATTAAGATTAAGAAAATTAAAGAATTGAAAGAATACAAATTGCAAAAGAAATATTGAATAGGTTGGGCACTACAATTATTAGGAAACAATTTGGAGCATAATGAAAAGCAAATGCAAGAAATAGTTGAAGTATAATGCAATGGGAAAGATTATTGATAAGCAAACAGAAATTTTCGTAAGAACTAAAATGGTACTGTTTGAAACTATATGCAGGTCAATATTAACTTACAGCAGCCACATAGATATCTATAAACGCCATGCAAAGTAATAGAATTCTATTTCCTTGGTTTATCCGCTAACTAGGATAGTGACTAGGTTCGTAAAAAGATTTTAATCGCGGAACACCGTTGTGTACTAGTTAGCACACCTGGCTGAATGAATTTTGTTTCATTAGCTCATAAGCTTAGATATCAGATAAACCAACCTACCCAAAAAGTTGAGGTGGCGCACGTTGAAGTTCCGTGGAGCGAGAGGGCAAAGTATCTGGGAGTCATATTCGACCGTAGACGCACATGGAGGCACCAGAGAGAATATATACGGGAGAAGTTCTTTCGAGCGAGAAACACAGTTATGCCTCTACTCTACAGAAACTCGGCACTGAACATGAGGCTAAAACTTCTATTGTACACGTCGTGTTTGAGGCCCATAATAACGAACGGGGCATTGTCGTGGCTTACGGCGGCACCCACCAACTTGCGGAAGATCGAAACTTTGCAGAGCAGGATCCTTCGCACTATCTCCAACGCGCCATGGTTTGTCAGGAACGCGCAGCTACGTGAAGATCTTAAAATTCCGACAATCGAAGAATACATCAAGAGGATCACGCGCGATGCCCTCCAGAGGGTCAGGGAATCTAGCAATCCACTCCTGGCCCCGATCGCGGTCGAGCCACAAAACCGTCTCCCTCCAAGACGAGCGGTAGCCGGGTTACGGACCAACTTTTCCTTCCGGAATGATCAATCGGACGACGACAACACCAACATGAAGCCATCCTAGGAGGGTCATTTTTCGAGCCTGGCCAGTGAGGAGCAACCTGGCAAACAGTGAAAAAAGAGTCTAAGGGCCTAGGCCCAACTCTAATAAGAGGAGAAGGTCACAACAACAACATCGTCGCTGACACAACATGTATTCATGACAGGCCACTCTATTGACTTCGACAACACAAGAACCATAGCTAGACATACAAACTTAACGGCAAGAACTAGTGTTCTTGAGATATTTAAATTTAAAAAAATTCAAAAGTGTATTGAATAGTATAATCTTGAAGAAGTGGTGTTCGAAGAAGGACATAAACCTTGTGCTTATATAGTGGAAGGTTACAAGATTTAATGTTAGTAGTTAATTTCATTTCTACGTCTTAACACGTCTCATCTAACAATTTTTCATTTGCAGAAAGTGTGTCTAGGGACATTCCCGGATTCACGACCCTCAATTTCTGTGAACTTAAGACCTTCGCAAAATTTCAAAAAAATTTCTCAAATTTCATACCGTTAAAACATTACAAAATATAATATGTACACATATAATGCCGTGTACAGTCTGCGACGCTGCGTGCCAAGAAAAATCATCAATCTCTAGTTATAACAGATTTCCATAAAAATATTTAAGAAAAAATTCGATATGCATCAGTAAATGGAAGCATTCTCTTCAAGTCAATATATGGTCCACAAGAACGCACATTGGTTGAAACAAGAGCTACCATTTAGTTTTATCCGATAACACATTATATATAGATTTTTGGGGCTTAAATTGAAAGAAAAACATACTTCACAGAAATTCTCCAGTTATTGTTTACTACTGCAAATTTCCCCGGTCGATAGCAAAGAATAGAAGCAGATATAAAATTCACCAAGTATGTCGTTTCGAAAGAAAAAAAACGGTAGGCCGGAAGTCGAAAGGAACGATCACCCAAGACAACATTTCGCCGTAAGTTTACAGATTTTACTGTTTTTCCTTGATGCCGTTCCGAGCGAAGGAAAAAATAAACCATCGAATCCTTTCTCGCCTTTTTTTCACTCTACAGCCTCTGTCGGTTCGAAGAACTGTAATCGAAAGCCGATATTTCACTTATGAGCACTTTTTTTAATAGAAACTCCGTAAGGCTAGCAACGTTCGATACAGAGCGGGGTGCGGCACGGGCAGGTGATTTAGTAGGGATTCGCATGGGAAGTGGACGAACCGCGATGTGTAGGCATTTCGAGTCAAATCACGTGAATCGGGCAGACCTAATCTCACGAAATTGACGTCATAAAAAATAATGTCTAGTCTACCTCGGTTTACGGGGATTGTATTATCCTGTGACCTACATGCGAGGCACAGTCGCTGCTACCCTGACTATACTTTGCGTAGGAACACCGCCACGCCGTAGTACAGGGAGAGAGATCTCACGCTCTCACTCGGGATACTGATAATTCACTTTTTATACGAATGCTTCGGAATTTCGAAGAGTTTTCAGATAATAAAGTAGACGAAGTTAAGAGAAGAAATTTATGCTGTTCTTCTTTCGCAACGTTTCGTCAGATTTCAATGTTTACGCTTTGCTTTATTATGCGTTATGATTATGTCGTTTTAGAAGGGTATTTATGAGATACCCAAGCACTACTGCCCTTTTTTGTTAACACCAACAAAAAATTTTCTTGCATAAACTTGCATACGCTGCAGTGTGCTACTGATGCTTCTCCTAACAACAGTAGTGTGCTGTCGGAGGTCATCCAATGTTGCTAACAATGGTACTTTTTTTATATTTAATATACTCCTCAAGAAAAATCACAAATTTTAAAATCAAATTTGAGAGACCAACAGTACAAGATCAAGTCCTCTACTACACTCCTACACAATTCTACCGACCACCGCAACATACTTAGATATGTTGTGCCAGTTACAATCTCCCCACTCCTTTATTTCTTAGGAATAACATTAAGCAAAAGCAATCATATTATTTTCCTACGGTTTAGATTCTTTTTATCTTGTTTTCTATTAATAATCATGATTCACTTTCATATAATAATATTGACTTCACATTGCTGTTGAAATAGTTACTGTCGCTTTTCGACTTAGATGTGATGAGTCAGCATGTTCTTAGAAACATAAAAAGCTTCATTTACTTTTCGCATTCTTTCTTCTTTTCTTCCATTCATTTGGGCTTCACAAGTAATAGAATTCGTTAATTTTTTTAATATGCTCTTGCTTCTTTTTCTAGTTTTCTAAATAGGTTTCCCATATCTTGTCTTTCGCATGATATCAAACAGATGTTGTCAATATACTCTAGGACAGTCAAACTTTTAAATGGCAGAAATCTACATTGTTTTATTCTATTATTATCTATTATATTATTTTATTTCCGTCTGCAATACTTTTTTGAAGAAGATAGTCTAATAATAATAATAATCGTTTTACTGTCATTTACCCAAATGAAGGCATGGCGTATTTTCAAAATAGTTTTGTTTATAGATTCATTAGGAGAATGTTTTTCTGAAATATACCGGCTAGCCCAAAACCTGTATTTATTGTTTAAACAAAGTATTGGACTTGGTACTAAAATAAAAATGACGCCCAAAAATTATACAGAATGAAATAGAAAACATACTTATGATTTTCACAATCATTAAATGCAAATAACTTTCTTATTTGAAATGAATCGGCCTGTAATTATTACCTTATTCAGATTCTAATTTTAACGGTTCTAGAGAGCCCGCTAAATTGTCTCTTATAAGTGATATGTATGATGACCATTTAACTGGCCATGAAAAAAATATAGATCTATCACACGGTTTCCAACTATTCCACCTCACACATTAACAAACCATTGATGCTGGCCATCAAGAGTCCTAAAGAAATTGGGATTTTGGTCATAGCAATAAAAATTATGTCGGTAAGGTGATCTGTTCTTATGGAAAGTTGACTCCGTAAATAATAAATAATCGCGGAAGTTTTCGTCACCTACTAACTTTTCTAGAACCCACAAACAAATTCCAAATTGCCCGTCATAATCTACTTCCAGTATGATTCTGACACTGAAACTGACAAAAATCTGTTCATTTTTCCAATTCCTACCCCTGTTGTTTCATTTATTTTTGACTTACATGGGGATTTTCAGCAAGAGACTAAAAATTAAATTTCTTCATTTGCGCATGAAAAACCTTAATACAATCTTAAAAGCCGTTAAAATGAAAATCCTAGTAAGGTAATAAATGCAGGGTGTGTCATTTAAAATAAGTAAGTTATTTGTCTTTAATGATAGTGAAAATCAAAAGCGCTTTCTTTTTCACCCTATGTAATAAACATTTTTGTTTTATTATCAAATCTGCTTCGGTTAAAAAATAAATACAATTCAAAATATCTGGCTTAAACTCTCAAGACAAGCACGTCTCCTAAAGTTTGGTCCACATTTCGAAGAATGGTTAATTATCTCAGAAACGAGTTGAGTTAGGTATAAGAAACTGTATCTTGCCTTTATGTAGTTCGTACTATCAAAATATTTTACCGCTTTTCATATATAAACCGACACGAATGTAATGTCTGTATGCGAATGCCTTAACATATGAAAACGACACCAACACGATGGGCAATGTACGTTTTTTTAAATTATGATTGAAACAGCAAACGCAGCTTTTAATTATGATATCGGATACGCAAAAGAATCGAATAAACACAGGTTTTTTTTCACGGCAAAGATATCCCAATGAAAAAGCGAATATAGTAGACGATAAATTGTTCAACAAACATAAAAAGCAAATATGCAATATTGTAGGCAGAGCTAATACATTGGTATCCGGTATGTTTGAATAAATAGATAGACGTTTAATTAAAAAAGCATTTCGAGAGTTATGTCAATATTTTAATTTCCTATTATGTATAGAATACACAGCCTGGCATGTTCTGCATTGCTGCAAAAACTAATGGATTGGAATATCAACAGGATTTCTAAACAGAATTGCTGTCAATTGTATTTTTAATTATGGAGCGCATGTAGGAATTTGAATAATAATGAAATAAAAACACGATGCCACTGTAAATATTATATATTGTTATAACTTCGCACACAGTAGACAATCGAGTGTCAAAATTAATTACTACTACTATATTTTATCCATAAACCACTCTGCAAATATGCCATCTTACACATTCCATACCTTACCGCGAAAAAGCAATCCAGATATCCAGCATAAATAAACTATCCAAAAAGAACCTATCTGTCTTGACACATTGTCATATCTAGTCATCCCATCCTTCATTTTACAAAATACGCTTCCGTTTAATGTTTTAGTTTAAATGTAATTCACACTTACTACATGTAATATTAAACCATCACCTTGAAATGCCTTATTAAAACTGATAGATAATAATGAGGGACTATTACGACTGCAGCGGAGTCAAAACGGTGATGGTCTAGATATAACCAATAACACGTAAACCCAGTTAGAAAATTGATGCGTTACTTAAGATAGTTAGGTCCAATCTACATCCCACTAATCCTTTTCTCATAGATTGTCGATTCTTATTTTCAAAAGAGCGAATTAAATTAGAGGAGTGTAAAATTAAGGCTGATTAAGTAAAATATTATTGACTCAGGATGAAACTATTGTGTAATCTACCTTACACTCTATCCCGCGCCTAGAGTGTTAAAACATATTAAATAACATGTTCTCAGTGTTAAAATTTATAAATAGAAAATCTAGCTTACATCAAATCATTTTTACCATCCCCTGATTGTTCACTGTGGTTTGGTTACAGTAGAGTATGAACCTTCGAAAATCAATAAAAAATTATTCAACATAATTGATAATGGATTTGAATTAAGCGCACTACTGTTTACTAAAATTGCAAAACCAAGAAAGCATCCTAACAAACTTTGAGAAGTCCATATAGGGTATGTTATTAATAAATGAAAGAATTTACATTGATTGTGTGTAAAATAGGATTTTCAACAGCTGGCTCACCATTTCCTATCTTATAGAAAATTTCCATTAAACATCTAAATTACCATGAGCTTTCTATACTTCCTGAACCAAGAAACTTGAGAGCAAAATATGTCATATCCAATTAATTATTTTAGATACACACATGAAAATTAAGTAAAATGCTAGAATAGTAACGATTACAACAAATGATAATTTAAGACCTCGATAATTTGCAAAGAGAACTGATAGAAGGAAAAAAAAACGAACAAGAAACTGCATCTGAGAACAATGTTAATTTAAGCAACATTAAAAATATGTTCGCTTATATTCAAATTTAATTTTTGTAATTGTCTATGATGCAATAGTTACTGATTTCACTAACGTCGCGAGCTATTAGTTTTGGTTTTCAAATATTTAAATTACGTTACCATAAGTTCTGTTCAGTGTTTGATTTACTTTTCGCAATGCAATGCTATATTTTTTACGTTGGTGGAGAAACATTTACACATCTACATCAAGTAATTTTAAAGGAAAATTTTCAAACATTTAATATCCTGTCAATGGGCAGTTTTTTTTTCCTAATAAAATAATTACGTTATATTCCCCTACAAATGAAACACTAGAGAGCGTCATATATTTCGGTTTTTCCCGAGGGTTTGAGTTGTATGGTTTGAGGTGTCAAACAGCCCATACCCGTTCTGGACTGGTGTATGAAATAATATTGTAATGTTTTCAAATGTTGCAATAAAAGGCATCATAAACTCATTAACGATAATTTCATACGAAAAAATGTCATTCATCATGTAAGAAGGAAAACTCTCTTTGTGTTTTAGTATATTATTATACTATATAGAGGCTTCGTCGCCGGGAACGGCATCGGTCGATATATGAGGAAGCATAATTGGAAAATTCTGAAAACATGGAATTGCAGTAAAGCCAACATATACTATCGAACTAAATGTTTCTAATAACAATAATATTCCTTCCGGCTTCCGGCTATACCGGAAATAGCGGTCAACTTGTTATTTTAAACGGAACACTATATATTATTACATTTTTGAATTCCTAATTCAATTTTAGGGTTCATTTGATAAAACAACCACATTGTTATTTCTTACAGTATTTGAAATATTTGTTTAATGTGGAAAAGTAAAATGTTGCAGAACTATTGACCGTATAGATAGAATTACAAACCGAGTTTTCCAAAACATTATACAGCATTAATATTACTACTACCTACTACTGTTTTTCTTTTTATCTAGTTACAAAGTGGAAGAGAAGAGTTGTCTGAGCTTAAAGAGGACAGCCCAGCCCAACTGACTGAAGCGGCGTGTATTGTTACTTATATTTTTGATCATATTTCTCCTTGGAAAACCTCTGACTTATCTTGCCTGGATCCCTAACCTAAAAAGCACAGAAGACATCTTCCTATCTTTCCCGCAAAAGTGGTTATCCTCTATATCCGATACATATTTTCTTGTAAGTGTAATATATTTTGTTTCTCAAGACAAATATCCCTAACCTACGTGCTATCGACTTCGTGGTGATAATCTCTGTGTGTAATAACTTGTGTTAGGTACTTATACTATGTTGAAAATTCAAATTCTTGATCAAATACTAAATACAGACATAAGACTAGGCAATTAGCTCTGAAAAAAAACGGTCTTGTTAGATTTACAGACATTCACAGGAAAGGCAATTGAAAGAGCACCGGCATAGCAATATGTAGGTAGACCCAATTTTGTCTTTATAATTGTGACTCAAACATAATAAATTAGAAAGCAGCAAGATTTTAGAAAGACCCTCCAGAACAAGAAAAGAGAAACTGCGGTAGTAGTGAGAGTGGAAATCGTAAACAGTGTAAAACATGAAATTGTTTTGCAAGTTTGATGTCTGATGGACGGATATATAGTTTATTCTAATTTATTCGATTTAAATAAATGTATCAATGTTTTAGTCAACTGTAAATGTCGGTGTAGAGTCAAGTGCAATCATTTGTGTTTATCTCATCAAATTACCATTCTATTCAGCTCATTCTCTATTCTCTTTATTATATTATATAACATGCCCGTGAAACACGAGTAAACAACCGTCTACATCGACCATTAAGTCGTAGCATAAATACTTATTTTGGCAATTACGCCTGCTTAGCTCCTAGATTACGGGCACATTGTGTCCCAACAAGGTTCGCAAACAAATAAAAGTATATCAAAAGTAAATCACAAACAACAACATAAAACGAACGGGCAGCGCATCAGGAAAGTAGATTCGAGTGCAAACGCCAAGAAAATTAAACTTTCGACTTTATGACGGGATGTTCAATTTTAGTCGCGCTATCCGGTAATAGCTCCGAAGTCGCCAAACTCCGTGCGTTTTTCCGGACAAGATATTCCGTTATTACGTTCGTCCCGTCGTCTACAGATCACTATCGTTGTAGAAATGGACTCTCGTAAAATTTACCGCATGAAAACATGGTCGACCCTCTCACACTTACGACCCGTATTTACTTCATTTACTCGGCAAATGATATACGAATGGAATGAAGTCCGGTATTAGTCTGATTGAACGACATCCGGATACTTTGTACAATATGTAACTTTTAGCAACATTCGTATCTTCATCCAAGGGATAATATTACTTATATCCGTAAAACTTTTCGTCCCATCATCGAAATTAACTAGATAACAACATAACAACAGAGTTGTATCGGCAGAATGAACTTTATATTTATATTTCGAACTTTGTACACGGAACAGTAAGGAAACAAGTATAGTTGGAATTTAAATGTTTCCGGCGAACTTCTTGCTCTTATGTATTGTAATGTTGAAAATTACGCTATTGTAATCGGCATGATTAATGCATAGTTAGCATTGTTTAGTCGTATGCATCAGTCTAATTACATTTCAAGTAACATCGGAAGTGATGTCAGCTTTCATATATTAAAGGAAACATCCTCTATATTTTTACTTGTTTGGAAAGGATTTAACATATGGTATGCTCTAGCTTAAAGAGTATTACGACAAACGGCAATCAAAGTTTTGGTAATCTGTTTCTCTTGTTACGCAATCTTGGATAGGAAATAGCGCCAAATTATCTCCTGTGACGTCAGGCTGATTCAAAGACTTTCTTACCAGGCAGCCTAATCATAGCATTTGGTAAACTTTCAAATCTCAATTCTAAAGGTGTAAATTATTCTTGTTATTTATTGTTATTATATCTTGCATTTTTCGTATGTTTACTCTTTGTGCGAATCATTTAGTTATGACGGATTCTTTTAAATTATCGGTCTTATACGCTTTCTACGTTGTTACTTTTAGGATGGCTTAGGCGCAAGCCATGCAAACTTACTTTAAATCTGGCAACAATTATCACCTAGTTTGCCATGGTTGCGCAACAGTAGGTGCCATAGCTTAAATCTCATTATCCTCTGTCAAAGCACTTCGCCTGTAAATTTTATCCTATCAATCCTGTCCTGCCAAATTTACCGAATCTTAAAATTGCTTGGTCCATGCGTAGGACATTATAAAAAATCTGAAAAATAAACACATTGTCTACCAATAATTTACAAATTAAAACAATCCTACCATAATTAATTTCAGTGAAGTTCGATAAAGTAAAGAAATAAAAAATAAGAGAATATAATGTAAACGAAGTACGGAAACATAAAATATGCAGTATAACATAACAAGAACAATTGTACGCTTTTAACATTGATATTTGCCATATTTACCATAGCCTTTGCCGTTGCACATGATAATATTTCATCATAACCCATGCGGTATGGTTACATCTTTCGAATAACGTAAAAGTGTACAGAATGTTCTATTTATAATAAACTATTTCTTGTTGATTGCCATTATATCGTTATTGCCCTTTAAGGAACAAACAAGACAAATACTTTTATATGTCTAGTTGTTGTTAATTAAAAGATAAATATATTGTGACACTATGTCTTGTTATTTCCTACTACATATTACCACATAAATTAATTATTCAAAACTAACAAATAACGAAAAAAAGAAACATACCCAATACAGTAATCGTTTCCCAACGTACCTTCATCGGCTCACAATGCCGTTCCCTCGATTCTGCCCATTTTATGTTACTTATTGCAAAAAGTTTTGAGTAAATGTTTTGCTCAAATCCAATTTGCTAAAATTGCTGGTTGTTGGTAGTGAGTGGGTCGGGGCGGAAAGTCCTCTCTGGGTATGTAAACAAGGAAGAAACAATAAACTAACAAGTGGAAATAGCTCCAATACTGAGAGAAATTAAACTTTGTTGCTGAATAACTTATCCAATAGCTGGCAAAATATATATTGAGTGGTAAGAAATACATTCTTCGAAATAACAATAAGAGAACCTTCTCTATTTTTAACTTAGAACGCAAATGTTAAAAATGGGACCCTTCCTTCAGATTTTCGCGTGTTTCTTGAAATTACTATTGCTTGGGTTTTTCGCTACAAATAATGATTCATGTACTTCAGCATCTGGCACATTCAAACTCAAAACAGTATATTATTTGATATACCACAAATATTTAAACGATTCTAGCGATCTCTAAGTGATTGTGAAGCGTTCCTTTATATTCTTATCTTCATCTTTACAACTGCAAACCTTCAATACCAATTCCAAAATTTTCTAGACTTATATACATTAAATTGGTATTCATTTTATGAACTACATGTTCTTGATCTCGCTTTGATTTCTTATTACATAAGAGTTTTTCAGTTCATGTTAGGTTCATGTTTTGTAACCCATATGTATTTGTGGTATAATTGAGTAGTTCCCCAAAATTAGTATCCGAGACGGTTGTATCAACTGGTAAATATTGTTTCTAAATTGGACTTATACAACATACTAAATATTATGTGCTCGAAATGATGTAATTTCAAACTACCTTCCATTCTCTCGCGCATCCTTTCATAATTACACATTTTGAAAAGGATCAAAACAATGCATTAACCGAAATCTCTGCTTGTTAGGCCGGCCGGAGGCATAGTATTTAAATTAAAAAAAGGTACTCCATTTTCTCTGTGGCGGGTAATCCAATATTATTGATATGTACCTACGGATAATGGTCTTACTTTCAACGAATACGGCATAAATGTTGTAATATAGCCACGGTAATGGCATCGAAGTTTTATCTTTTAGAAAATGGGGATCCTAATCTCGTGAATGCGGAGATTCCTATTTGGTTACACAAACAGGATTCTCTGTCGACAAAGTGTTTGAGTTTGAATCTTCTCCCTCGCTTCGATAGAATCTTCATGCTGTTCGTGGTTTATGAACTTCGAAAACGTTACCTCCGCACAGTCGGATTTTCCAATTGTTTATTGTATTATAGTGGGGTTTACGTTTCTGAATAACTTTCAGCGCATTACGGTTGATTCCTCTTGTACAAAATGCGCAAATCAAATTCCTGCGTATTCACCAAGTAATTCACTTAAGTACTTTTAGAGGAATGGTAACTTTAGAAGAGCAAAATATACTAGTATGTTGGGATTTAAATGAATGAAATATATATTTTTGTGGTAAATTTGTGGAAGTATAGGGTGTTACAGTATAGATAAATAATACAGATAATAATACGATAGGCTTCTTATTGGTCGACTAAATAAATTCGTGTCGTTTATTTTTATCTGTTATTTACCTTTATATTATTCCTTCTTTTATTGTATACATGCACTTTTGGTGACAATTGTCTAACTCATATTCTAACATGGTCTGAAATAGCAACGAATAAAGCTTTAATTCGAGGTTGTTTACTCTATAAGTACAGATCCATCACCAAAGCTGAGCAACCGTCTACATCGACCATTAAATCATAGCATAAATACTCATTTTGGCAATTACGCCTACTTAGCTCCTAGATTACAGACACTTTGTGTCACAACGAGGTTCACAAACAAAAACATAAAACGTTGTCGAGCACAGAACTGGTTCAAAATTTTTTCCGTGGAGATTTCAGCTTAACCAATGAAGCATGAAGTCGAAGAGTATTAACAAGGAGGACATTCAACAAGTTGTGGAGGCAAATTCCAGTACAATGTACTTAGAGATTGCAGGAAGGTTCAATGTGAGCAACAAAATCACTCGTGTGCATCTTCACCAGCTAGCAACGACGAAATGACATTCGGCAAACATTTCACGCAACGATAGTCGGTTGTTAACCTGTGACGAACCGCAGATCGTCACAGATTCAAAGAACTTTTACCAAAAGAAAAAGACAATTTATTATTAGAATAATAACTTTTTATTAATTCTTGGAATTATTTTGGGAATATTTAATTGTATTTTTTCGTGAACTTTGTGAACCCTGTGAACTTTTCCTAGATGTCAGTGCATATTTGTATAATTTATCGATCCATATTCTCCACTTGTTTTTTGTATTGTTCAGAAGAAGTTCTACGTCATCATCCGTAAGGGTGTATAAGCCGCTATAAAATCTTATTTCTTGCTTTGAGACTAAATACACCTTATATGTTGAATTTTAAGTTAAGTAAAGTAAGTTAAGGCTGGAATAAACAAAAGTATTTTAAATGTTACATTTGTTTTTTATATCCTAGCAGAGTAAATTTTTTATCGAAATAAAGGAAAAGGTAACACTAAGCTTGAAATTGGGTTTCATAAAAAAACTGTATAATTACTCTATTAGTAGGGGGAAGTAGGGGAAAACTTAAATTTTTATATAATCTTTAAATCGGTGATGTTATCTATGTGAAAATTCATTTTCTCTACCTTCTTGTAAAACTACTTTGGGTTTTGGTTTGTTGATATTTTTATAAATAGCGAGAATTCATTCGCGTGGTAATATAACTTTGGTACAATTCATATAAATATTAAGAAGAGCTAGAATTCACCGTATTTTCAAATGTGATATCTCATAAATAAATCTTTCTACTTTAAGCGTATAGGCTTGTCTGGGACAAAGTGGAAACTAAATATTTAAATAATACGATTTTACTCCTCTTTGCCTCCATTTAAAGCACAACAAAAATCGAACCTGTGCTGCTCATTCTTAACGACTACTCTACTCGTACAAAGAATTATGAATAGGTTAAAGTGGCTAAGAAAAATAATACCCGCGTACGTGCGATTCAATCACACACTTCACAATAGACTTCAGTTATTAGGTGTGTCTTTTATGTATCCATATAGTCGTTATTATCAACAGGAATGTAAAAATTGGTTGCGTAAAATCCCAGAAAAATAGTGTCAATTCATGAAAATTGACAATTGTTTTGCAATGTATACCAACGAGCTGCAACCACGCAAAACGCGGTAAATAAATTCAAGAATACCGGAGTTTACACGTATAATACTGGAATATTTCCTGGCAGCTTATTTGATTTTGCCAAAACAACTAATAGGATATTCAACACCAGGGAAGCAGATCACAACACTTCTCTACCGTCATTTAACATATATACCATCGCCAGAAATATTTGAAAGAGCGACAGTAGCAGTACTCATAGATGTGATGACACCAGTTGGAACGAAGAAGTGCCCCACATTAGTTTTCAGTCTGCCCCTGCAATGGGACGAAGCGAAATGTTTGTAACCATTCTCCAAATTTATATTCCAAAAACTGAAAGCATTATGCACATTCAAAACATAATATTGGTAATGTAATGACTATATTGCAATTTAAGCATAGAACAGCGATCATTGCTAATGCTAATTTTTTTTTTATTTATGCCCCGCTTCACCCTACTAGCGCGGTAACGACCTCCTTTAAAACATCATAACCGGATTAATGCTGCTTAAGATCAATTACCACTTACTAGTTGCTATAATAGACAATTTCACTTTGCAAAAACAACAAGTATTAACCAGGCTAAACGAAACCATTCCTTTCTACGGTAACAGCGTAAACGGAAAGAGGAAGGCGAGCATACTGAAGAAGAGAGGAAAACATGTGCGTGATGGTAAAAGCGGTATGTTTCTCAAGAGCTTAACGCCAACTTTGGATAATAGAGGCGTTACTAGAGCATGCTAAGAATACGTTAAATAGTTCTGAAGTGCACTCGGTGAACTTTTATCCACTTTCGCGACACGTAAATGCACAATCCTTGCCTCTTGCCAGTCTGCAACAGCCCTTTTCGTCTGACTCTTCGCGGGTGTACCGCACTTTATGACTGTTCGCTAATGTTTCGCTTAGATTCTGAAAACATTTCGCGCATGTAGTAACATACATCAAGTGCCCGTAAAAAATACTACCGTAGAAAACGAGTGCCTGCATTCCTGCTTTTAGTGCATTGAATAATATATTTTCATCGCACGCATTGTATTGAATTGTTTAGCACTTTCCTAGTTCAAAAATCGTGAAATTTTTCGAATAGGAGAAATCTCGTTGAACGCCAGATTTTTTTTTTTCAATCAAGTCATAATCTCTATTTTTTTTCGTACATTGCGAAATAATGGATGCCCGCAAATCAGAAGTGGATTTAGCTTTTATGTGAAGTATAGAAAAAAGTTACGATTTATGCTTTCACATATGCCTGTTAAGTAGAAAACAGAAAAGGATGGTAGACTCTTTATCCTTTGTATTGTAATACTGAAACGTGAAAATACAATATCTGCGAGCTAGTACGCTGCGTGAAGTTGTGTACACCCTTTGTGAGTCAGTATGCCAAGTGGTACCATTATAAGTGCCAATGTCCTTTGCTGGTGAACAGTTTTTCACTGTTGTGTCATAGAAACATACCATATATTAAAAGAAGCATCAGCGCTCAGAAAAGAGAATAATTGTTACTTTAAAAATAACATTTTGTTAAACAGATAATTCTTTGCCTGTAATGTTAAATTGATAAAACACACGTTCTATATAACATTTGGAAATGTATTGGGTTAAGTCAGTGTTTCAATTAATTTAAAAAAAAGTTATGCCTGTAACAACTAAAACAAAAGGTTGACGCTATGCAATATTTTAGTTAAACAAAAGAACTATGTATTGATCTGAGCTAATTGATTTACTTAAAAAGAAAACTTGATTTCCGGGTTGAAACTACGTCGTAATCGCAGAGTCTGCCGACGTTTCGCTCTCAGTTGCATGGAGCTTTTTGCCATTTTTTGGAGAACATGACCGTTGTTCCATATCTAGCGTAGTCACCTAACTTAGTTTGTTGCGATGCTTTTGTCTTCCCAAAAATGAAAATCAAGTTGGAAGGGCAAGATTTAACACAACATTTCAATTATGGACGATATTGAACAAATTAAAAAAACAAGCCTTTTAGAATGCATTTGTTTCGCGACAGAGGTTACTGGAATCAATGTGAATGAAATCTTAGTATTCTTTAGATCTATTTATTGCTACATTTCGAACTTTTGGGTAGCACTTCATACAATAATTACTTAAGCTTTTATAATCTATTGGGATTTTATTCATTCGAATTTAGAGGTTGTTTCAAAAATGTATTAAATTAATTCAATTTTACACGAGCAAAACAGTTTCTGAAACTACCATTTTCTTTTATTTTATATACCTAATTTTTTAATTAAATCCAGCAAAGTTCACGTTCGAGGCTCGTGTTTTTATGAAAAACCACAGTACTATATATTATCATCACGTTTCTCAACTGTTTTTGAATACACACTTGCCATTGGCAGGTTGAATTTCATTGTGACGATAAAACGGATAGGAATGAAATGAAATACATCACACACTCAAGAAATAAAACCATAAATATTCGCACTACAGTTACATAAGATCCGGCGCAGTGCTTAAACAATCGATATACTGATAACGTCGCGAACTCATATAACACTGTATAGCTAGACTGACAAGCCATTACGCC
This sequence comes from Oryctes borbonicus, assembly GCA_902654985.2. Classification (NCBI taxonomy): domain Eukaryota; kingdom Metazoa; phylum Arthropoda; class Insecta; order Coleoptera; family Scarabaeidae; genus Oryctes; species Oryctes borbonicus. The sequence goes on along the minus strand of LR736925.1, from coordinate 283,716 downwards.
TCATGAAATTAGAAGAGACTAGACAGACTCGTGTTTATTCGTCTCATGAGAAAAGGGTTCATGCTGCCTGCTGGTTTCCCTGAGAGTCGGCAAAACACGAGTCTGTCTAGTCTCAGCTAATTTCGTGAAGCCCAAAAAAGTGTACTCGTTTCTGCAGGCTTAGTACTGAATATACACTCACGAATGGCACAAATGAAATTATTTCATTACAAACTTCTTTTGTCGAAAATAGAAGTTATCTTTTGTATAATATTCAATCGTTATAAATAAAAGTACATATTTCAGTAATGAACGAATATCCCGTCTCCCGCTCTAATATATATATATATATATATATAGACTTCAAATCTCGATTAGAAGAGATGGTAGCGGATACATTTACTATGTCGTTTGGTTCAATAAACTCATTGTTATTATCATCAACTTTCTCAGGTTGTCTAGTTGCTCAACGTTTACTATTCAGAAATTACCAGAGATGAATTAAATCTCACCTACGTTTAGGGAGCTACGAAACTAGCAAGAAGTTTTTACAAAATTGCTTATAATAATTTCAAATTGTCGCCTGTTTTGTTTCTAAACTATAAATGCTAATTAAGTCAGTGTTTTTTCTTAGACCAGCTGCTAATTATTTATCATTTCGAAAAATGCATTTCTTTTTTTAATTACATAAAATCATTATACAATTTTTACAAATACAATGCTATTACGTACAATGCCCAGATATTTAGGAATTATTATATTCCACTCACAAACATCAGGTGCTGTGAATAGTATATGCACAGGTGTCCCAATCTTCTGGAACTATAGAATTATTCCAACTGTGTAAATAGTAGGAGATCAAAATTTTCAGATAATTAACACCATGACCAAGCTCTCAAAAGCATGTCTAGATGCACGAGCTGATCAATTAGTAGCGAACCAAAAACTAATTTTATTTTAAATGGAGCACAAATGGTATTTTACTACGTTAGGGTTCATATATATGTCTATTTCTATTAGATTACGAGATATTTATAATTCTGTGTTCAATCATCTAAATACGAGTATCTGTATTTCATTTAAAGAATCTGGATTTCAACATAAATTTTTATGAGTTTTTATGAGGCTCTATATAAACATGAAATATATCTTGAAGGGGTTTCTTTCAAGTTATACAAGGCTTTTACTAGTGAACACCAGCTTTACCAAATCCAAACACTATTTTTTCTATGACACCATATATTCCTGGATCCACTATATAGAAAATGTATATATTTAAAATTTTGTATAATGATGCATATATGTATCTGATATTCAAAGTAAAACAAACATCTATAGTTAATATTATATCCGTGCAGGACTCTAGTTTAACTGTAAATATATTTTTTACTTTAAATATTGGATCATTAAAAAAACAATTACAGATATAAACTCTCTGACTTTCTGATTTCATTCGTTATTTAAAAAAAAATGACTTTTCTGGTGTTTGAAGTTAGCAAGTTTTTAGTGTTCAATACTGAACAACCTGTATGCTTCGAATGCGTTTTAAAATCATACCTAGATAGAGCTAAGTATGTAATTTAATCTCGTAAGTACTTACCATATTTTGAAAAAAATAGAAGCGATTGAAAACAAAATCATAAATAATTCGAAATCTATTACACATAGGAATATGAAAGCCAGGTTATATTGATTTATTTCAAGATGGAAAAACCAAAGATGCTATACTGGCTATTCCATTAAATAACAAAGTAGATGGATGGTTCATTCATCGATAATTCTGTATAGGTGCAAATATTTTTGAAAGATGCCTTACGACATTTACCATATGATCAGACCTTGGCACCATTGGCACAATCAATGCAATTTTATAATTTATGCATGTTGGGGCACCTGTATATATTTTACACCGGAAGTCCATAAAATGGGCAAATATACCGCAAACTACGTTCCGAAGTTTCTTAGCATTTATCCTAACGATAAGCGCATATTCAAATACGTAAACTCCTTTTATATACACAAACAAACATGTCCAGAAACGATATTATTCCTTTGCAACGACAGACACTAACTGGTAAGCGCAGTCGTACAAAGGCGCAATAATCCCCTAAAACAGTAAAAAGAAATAATCTATTTACCTAAGCAGTAGTTTTCAAACGGCGTCCGTTAACTGCGAACTTATTGATTCAATAGTTACAGAAATTGAGGTCCATTTATCATCCGGAGATAATCCTCTTACCTACTGAGAATATAAAATCTTTTTTATGACGCAACTCTTTCTTCCGGTCTCCTGGTGGTTTTATCTGCCGCCGTTAAAGTGATTATTAAAAAACATAATTATGCTTTACGAAGTCTTTTTTGGTGCGCTATGTTTCACGCATCGTTTCCGCTAAAGCTAAATTATATTTGTTTTATAGCTTCTGGAATTTTTATAGGTACTTGAATATGTTGTTCGGCGGAATGTTTATAATAACCCACGAGATATGGTTTGCTCGCCAGCGACGGATGGTGTACGGAGTCTGTAATTTACACGATGTAAAGAAAAGATAATTTGTTGATACAGTACTATATCAACTAATTGCTTTGCAAAAGATTCCATTCGTGGGAATTAACTTTCGAGTGAAGTTACTTCAATAAAAACGACTACGCTCATATTAAAAGTGAAACAAGAAGGAATACAATTTTACTTCCAAGATAAGAGGTTTAATCTTTTCTTTTGGAGAATATGGAAATCTGCTGAAATCACAGTAAACAGAAATATACCTACTACCATCATTTGTTTATTGCTTTGGAGAAATAAAATGATATGACATATGTACGCCAGGTAATTTAAATAAGGAAATTTTAAAAAATTATGTGATTTTAAAACACACATACTCTGTACAAAATTACGCTCGTTTTTGCATGTGAGTAGTCAAATGGTATTAGCAGAAATATAGTGCATCTACATATATATAAATATGTACACAAGTTTTACAAAGCCTTTTAGGCCCTTGCTTTGGAAGATCAATTTTCATTTCTTTCTCTCTATTGCTCTTAAACGAGTACATCCTTGGGATGTGAAACCGTCCACACCGTTCGCAATACCGTGAAATAATTTATTTTGTAAGTGCATTAAATAGTTAATTAAATATGCCAAGTAGCACAAGGTTAAACCCCGATAAGGGGGAAGATACGCTCAGTGTACTCAATTTTATTAAAAATCAAAAGTTTGCTGCAATTATTAAATAATAAATAATTAAATAGTGCAACTGGAAGAAAAAATTGAGAATATGGAAAAGAATTTAAAATTCACCAAAACTGGTGATAATGTTAATGAAAGCAATATTGCTGAATTGCTGCGTTAAAAAAAAACCAATACCACAAAAACCGGCTGCAAACACAAACCCTAATACCAACAGTGAAATAAAAGACCCACGGGCTAGTTCAAAAATAAAGAGCGACTCCACATCGAAAAAGAAAGAATGAAAAACAGTAAATCGTCGAAAGAAATTACCTGTCATACACGGATCTTCTAATGAAATTATGTCGATTAAGGCAGTTACAAGATATGTACATTTTCACGTTTTCCGCTTGGAACTTATTTTAACCAGTGAAAACTTAGAACATTACCTGTTTGGTAAGAAAATTGAAGATGCCAAATGCCTGAAGATATCTTCTAAGCATCCAGATAAATGCTCGTCTTTCAAGGTAACTCTACCGGCACGATTTGAAGAAGTTATTCAAAATCCTGCTATATGGTCTAGAGATGTATGCGTTAGTCGTTTTTTAGCCCATTTATGGAAAGAAAACATAAAGAAATAATGAACGTAAATGTGTTGCATATAAACATACAAGGTTTGGGAAATAAGATTCTGGAAATAGAACTATTTACTCAAGAACATGATATTGCTTTCATTTGTATAAATGAGCACTGGCTTGACAATAGTCGCCTTCGTAATACTGTAATTGATAATTATACTTTGTTATCAAGCTATTGTAGAACTGATATGATTCATGGTGGTGTCTGTATATATGGGCGCGCCAAATTGGCATGCTCTATTTTGAACCTTGGCTATGTCGCGAAGGCGACTTTGAAGTATCCGGAATCAAATATGATCAATATTACATTGTTACAGATCACCAACACGTAATTTGGATGTATTTTTAAATAATTTGTCTGAATTATCGGATAAGTATTTTTGTAAATCTCTAGTTATAAGTAGCGACTTCAATGTCAAATTTAAATTAAGAAAAGCTAAAATAGCTGCATTTGATAATTATATAATTGATCATAAATACAGCAATCGTGCATTGTGGAATGTGTTTAAAAATAAAACCTCACTCGAAGACAATAAATCTATCTTTCTGAATGCTAATGCTTTTAATAGCTATCTTGTAAATATTGCTGAAAATATTTTAAATGACTTGCCGCCAACAAACACCGATTTCAACGAATATCTGCACAAGTATATACCATCTAACGTATCATTTTCATTTCACAAGGTATCTTTCTTAGATATTAGGTGTATTATCGATAGTTTAAACAACTCTTCCAGCAAGGACGCCTCTAATATTAACTCAAAAATCACCAAAACTAAAAAACATCATAACTTATCCATTAACTTATATTATATATTAATTATTACCCTAAAGCTATGAAGTTGTCGGTGGTTACGCCAATTTTCAAAAAGGATGATCTTAGCGATATCAATAAGTATCATCCTATATGTATTACACCAGTGTTTTCAAAAATATTTGAAAAAGTTTTAAAATATCAAATAACTAATTATTACAATAGTAATTTCTTATTTACTGATTATCAATTTGACTTTAGGAGCAAATGTTCAACTACTTTTGCTATTAGTAACCTATCAAATTTAGTTTTAAATAACTCCGAGGATAAATATTATACTTACGCCACATTTTTTGACCTTACGAAGGCATTTGATTGTATTAGCCATTCTACTTTAGCTAGAAAATTAGCACATTATAATCTGTCCACTAATAGTATTAAACTTATTATGTCTTTTCTCAGTGATGGATTGCAGTTCGTAAATTTCAATAATGATTCTTCAGACATTCTTACTATTAAGCATGGAGTACTTCAAGGATCTATTCTTGGTCCCTGCTTATTTTCAATTTATATGAACGATTTAGAATATTCTGATCACAATACAAATTTTATCTTTTTACAGACGATACAACAGCTATTAACTATAATCGATCTTTATATGACCTTAAAAAGAAAATGATAGTATGAATATAAATATCAAAAATTTTCTGCAAACAAGCTTAGCATTAATCTAAGGAAGACACAGACACTACTAATCTACATTACGACCTTTCGAAAATGTTTCACAAAATGAACCTGTTAAATTTCTAGGTGTTTATCTGGATGAAACTCTTACTCAGGAAAGTCATGTTAATGCCTTATCCAAAAAACTGTCATCAACATTTTACTTGATACGATCTTTAAGTTCTCCAAATTAACAGTTAATTCTCTAAAACGTGTTTACTATGGTTTGTTCCAATCAAGTATGTCACATGCCATATTGAACCGGGGCCATTCGCCTCATTCTAATAAAATAATTGCTCTACTACGTAGATGTATAAGACTAATATCTGGCGTTGGATATGTGGATAACTGCAGAGACTTGTTCAGGGAATTCCCGCAACTCCATGCTTGTACATTTTTAAATGTGTTACTTATGTAAAATCCAACTTAAATAAATATACACTTAATTCTATGATTCACGATCATTACACCAGACATAATGACAATTTACGATCAAATTTTTATAGGTTAGCGGAGACGGAGTAATCTACTATGCTACTAAGTATTATAATACTATTCCAAACTCTGTTAAGGATTTACCGATTTCTTCATTTAAACGGACAATTAAAAAATATGTACTTTCTCGAGCTTTCTATACATAGTTGGCCAAAAAGAGCAAATATTTCCAGATCTCCCAATAAGACTGTGATATCCTTAAAAAAATCCTAACTCCCAGAATTTTCTTCCAGGTTTTGCCATATGTGAGGTTCTAACTTCACTAAGCAACAAATTTGAGAAATATTTATATAAAGGTCTAAATTTAAATACAAAAGCCTTACAAATGTACTACACTGACTTACCTTACAGAAACCTTCATAACGTAACTGCTACAAAAACAGTGTGTCGAATTGAAATGAACTTTTATTTGAACTTCCGCAAGCAGTGCAAACGCTCGTGAAAGGCGACAGAAGAAATTACTGGTTTAGTAGGTTTTTGTCAGGAATAAACATTTTACTTGGAATAGACAGTTTAACGTACTGAGTGATGGCCACTTGCACCGACGGAAATTAAAATCTAATCTTAAAATTGCAAGTGTAATGTGACAATTCTAGGCAATTAAGTGTAAAGACTGTCACCTTCTACTTGCCGTTTTGACTTAACAGTAAATTTTAATTCATGGCCATGAATTATTCAAATTGCAACGAACCGTCGAAATCCGGCCAATTTAATTTTATGTTTAACTTTTGCAAAACTGACGGAACTTTATCCATATTCTGTGATGGGGCGTCCTCAAGCTGATTTCTGTGAAGTTGTCAATGTTCTATAATCAGACTGCCTTAACGCTGACTTTTGCGAAACATTGATGTTCTATAATCAAAAAGCGTTTTGCACAAAATCCTAACCCATTCAGTGCTGCAGCTTATCTAAACAATGTCAGTTCTCACACTTAGATAGTGTTATTATATATACTAATTTATATGGAATAGCTAACATACAGTATTACATTCACATAGCAGTCACAAAAAGTAGTATAGACACATTTCCTACGGCTTCGAATTTTTGAAATATTTGTCCAGAATTAATTAAACAATTTACGTGGTGCTGTGTATGCCCACATTCTTCCTACTTGCTATCTTATCGCGTAGTCCTTGCTACTATTATTACATTTGTTTTATTTGTGATGGTGGCCCAGAGTGGGTTTTTCCAATGTTTACTATCTCGGAAAGTAGCGGAGATAGAAAGACGATCAAATGGGGAAAGAACTACAGTTTTACGAATTCTATTGGACCACCCTTTTGTTTTTGGAAAAAATGCATGGCTAACTGGATATCTCAAAAAGAACGTTTCTTTGTTATTGCGTTTGATACCTATAACGAACTTATTTAAGCCATAACTTTTGAGGCGTGACAGTTATTTTTACAAATAGATAAATTGCGGCCTTTTCAATAAGTATATTGAATTTTGTACTTGGTTTACTGGTGTGTGAGGATGATCCGCAGTTTATATTTAACGTTTTGTAAACGAATGAAACACGATTTGCAAACAGCGGCATGTTTAACATAACGAACATACAACATAAATTCAAAGAAACCTTGCTGAAGAAGTTAACCCGGTTTGAAGCTTATTGTAATCGCAGGAGCCTTTTAGTATCTGAATGGTACTGGTAAAGTTTAGTTGTTGTTGTAGACTTCCGCGGTCGTTGTTTTCTTTTAAAGAATTTGGGTTTCCGGCTTGAAACCGCGTCGTAATTGCATGAGAATGCCGACGTTTCGCTCTCAATTGCATGCAGCAGCCCAGAAGAAGCTCCATGCAACTGACAGCGAAACATCGGCATTCTCATGCAATTACAACGCGGTTTCAACCCGGAAACCCAAATTCCTTAAAAGTAAAGTGTAGTTGTTACTATTGTCCCTTCCCGGTAAAGAGTAAAGCGTAATTAATTATTCCTTATCTATCACATCTTTAATATAATAGATGAGCTCCACATATTAAGTATGGTACCAAACAGAATCCCAAGGGCGTACACTATTGTGAAAGCCAATCAGAGAACAGCGGGAACAGAGGAAAGTTACTCCAAATGGTCTCGTCTTTCTTACGAATGGATCCAAAACCTAATTCGGAACGGGTGTGGGAATATGTAGCGCAGCCTAGTTGAAAGGGGGCATCTCTGCCAGTTTTGGGAACCTCGCAAGTATATTTCAAATAGAAATTTATGCAATCACTTCATGTGTTCGGACTCTGTTGGAAACCTTGATCGGAAAGAACTTTTTAGTAACCGACAGCCGAGCGGCTCTAAAAGCACTTAGTGCATCCGAAACAACGTCAGTAATGGTACAGGAATGTATTCAGTTACTGGACATACTCGGAAGAAAGGAATCTCATATGAGTACCCTCGCATACTAACATAGCGCTCTCACCCCAACCGGCCCAGTGCCCTCCTTTGGGATTCCTTTGGAGATGGCTAAGGCGAAGATTAAAAGACCAGTGACATGAAAGACATTGGAGAAATGAACTAAGAAACGTATATTCGAAGGCTTTTCTGGTAGAATTCTTAAAAGAAACATTCAAGGAATTGCTGGCCACGAGCAAATCCAGTTTGTAGGGAATGCGGTGAGGAAACTCCTCTACACCTTATAAGCAACTGCGAAGTATACAACAGCGTAAGACACAGTGACGTAGAAGCACAAAAGATTTTGCCTGAAAAAATTTGAACAAAGCGCTGAAGTAAATTCTTAACTTTTTAAAGGCCACAGAACTCTTACAACCTGCCATTGGTGTTTCGAAGTTGTACCAGTCGCAGAAAAAAATCTGATACTCTGCAAAACTCGAGCGCACGGCATTTAATTCTTCAGCAACAGTTAGTTTAGTCATAATCAAAACTCACATCTTTGTAAAGCACGACATCTAATAATTAGCAAAGAAGGCATCTTATTCCCTTTGCTCCATGTTTCATTTCAATCTCCTGATGTTATCATTTACCATTTTTCTAGTTAATTGGAAAAAACTAATACATAATAACTCTTCTTTATATCAATGTTAATCAGGTCGTGGTTTGAGCGAAAACATAAGGAATTTCATGTAAATATAAACGAACATTTTGTACGTTCTGCTCTAGTTTTTTATTACAAAAAGCATCGCTTGATTGAACATTTGACAGCAGTATTTCGTATTACCCACTGGGCTTTACAGTTATAGTAGCATATATAGTATTAAATGCAATGGTTCGATTGTAATTACTAAACATCTAATTTATATGCATGAAGTATGACTTCTTAGTTTTCTGTACCTAATAATATATACAACATAAAAGCATTTGTTTCATGAAAACTATTTATTGTGGTTTCCACTAAGCGTAATTTAAAGTGTCAGGTTCGGTGTTTAACGTATCCTTAACAAACCGAATATAGTAGTATTTAAAATGTCCATCCGTTTCGAGTTTTACGGACGTACAGCTGTGATGCTTTCTCTACGTCTCTAACATTTCTGTTGTTGGCTCAACCATCTGCTACTTTTTTTTAACGTGTAAGGTATTTAAGGTATCTTGATCAGTACGTTTTTTACTTGCTCTTCTGAGAATCTTTCTTATCCGATAAATTCGAACGGTAGTCGTGGTCGCGTTTCCTTTGTATTTAGATCCAATAATGGAATTGTCAAATCACTAACAAGCACAAGATAAAGTAAACTGACAGAGATTAGCTACAGCTAAGAGCCGTGACATTCACCATTCCACTCATATTTCCCACAATGTTAAGAAACTAATTTAATTGGAAGTACCATCTATCAGGGTTTTGATACAATATTCAGAAAATATTTTGACTATTACAGTTCCATTCTTCCGAACATGAGGAGTTTCTTTACGAAGTTTATTAAATCTGCCTCCAACCATTTCTAAAATAAGAGTGGAGTAGTATAGAAAATGTATGGTTATTTCAGTAGAATCGATACATCACAAAAAATCTTTTGAGAGTATCGAGTATCGAGTATCGAGTATCGGAGAAACCAAAAAAAAACATGCTAGAGTGTAAAGCTGTCATTAGCGATAATTTAGGTATAGACCAAAGGTATCAAACCTAATGCTACCTAGAACGTGCTGTTTACCTAAGACACACAAGCCATGAAAAAGTATAAAATCCATTGTCCTCAACATCAATACTCAATACCAACTTACTTGGTTTCCAAATGGGTATCTGATAAATTTGACCATTACACCATTACAGATTCACAATTCAGCAGTTATAAATTCATATTGCGTACATGAATACATGCATGGTAGCACCGTTATTATTATATAACGTTGGCAAGAAGTAAACTGTGATTTCGGAACCGTGACTGTGCTGACATATTCTAGTGTATTACGATATGCCGATACACAATAAAGTCTAAGTTAATGTTAAACGTGATTAATCATTTTACCAATCATAAAAGCATTACAAGTAGTAAACAATGAGTTTACTAATAACGTTTTAGTCCCCTTTGATCTAATTGTATTAGCTGTTTCCTTGTGTTCTGTTTGATTTAAGTTTTAAATATTTAGAAACACTTTTATTACATAACCAAATGAATGCTGAAGAAATTTTTAGTCTAGTTTGTTTAGTGAAAATTTGTATGAAAAAATCTTTTCTGTGGACCAATAACTACTTTTATCAACAAACTGGAGGGTTATCAATGAGTTTTCTTCTTTCTTCAGTTGAATTGCAAACGCTAACAGAGTAATTTGTGATGAATATCCTGAAGAAACCTGTAGTGGTCTCCACCAGTTAATTCCATTTGAAACAATTTACTTTTGATATTGAACATGATGTAAGAAAAGACATCGCCGAGGATTCCATTTCACCGTACGATGTTTATACATTGTTCTTAAACGATGAATTGCTAGATTTATCGTTTTAGGAACCAATCGATACAGTAACAGTCAAAAAACAAACCCTTGCTAATAAAAACACGTTTACATAGATGGAAAGATACTAATAAAGAAGAAATATTAACATTTTTGGAAATCGTACTCTTGATGGGATTGAATCGAGAATATTGGTCGACTATTGGTCTAAAAAGATCCTATGTAGTAATCAGTTCGTCGTGGCAAATGTAACCAAATAGTTTCAAGCAAACGTTAAATCTAGAGAGGTCGGTCTGTATAAATGAAAGTGTTGTTCCATTTAGATGAAAGGGTTCGTATCAAAAACAAAAAGTATAAGAAACGTAAAACACACCCAATGGACATTGCAAACGGACAGAAAAAATATATATGAAATTGAAAGAGGCAAATTTATGCGAAAGACAGTAACATGGGGATAGTAGTTCTAAACTGGCATGACAAACACGACATTCTATGGTTGAGTACCATTCACGCCGACAATGATAAATATACTAGACGAGGAAAGGGATTAGAAAAACCAACCCATGTTTGTAACTATAACTTAAGCAAATTATTCATAGACCTTTGAGACCAGTTGAAAGCCTATTCCTCTTCGCTGCACAAAGCAATCAAATGATAGGAAAAATTGGAGTTTGAAGAATTGTTGGGTGCATGTGAGTAAATGCTTGTCTATATTACAAGAATGTTACCAAAGCTGAGGGTATCAATCGCGGAATTTAGAAAAAAAACTTGTTATCTCTCTGTTACAACTGGATGAAATTACTCAAAGGAAGTTACCTGAAAGCAAAAATGAAAACGGTGTTTTACAAGAAGTTTTATCTAAAGGCTGCAGAAAGTGCGTCGTATGTTATGAATAAATATGTGCTATAGTAGGATGAAAAGTTGCGTAAGTGAAGGGCCCTAAATCCAAATTTTCATGCAGGAATGCAGGGATCGTAGAAAACTCCATTGTTTGTCTTGATCTTTTACATGTACATAAGCACTCAGTGTAAACGTAGTTGTAATACATGAATAAGCTGTAGTTTTGTAGCATGTATCTATTTGTTATCAAAATTTAATATGCAGTGTTTGGACGGAAATATGTAAAGAAACATCGGGACCATTTACTACTTTTACTCACCCGGCCCAGAAAATATATGTAATTGACATATGTATGCAGGTGCATATGTATTAACGTATTCAATATCCAATGAAGGACAATTACTTTAATTGTACACAAAAGAACGATAAAAACTACTATAAACATATACAAAAAATTTTGCTTCACATTAACTATACATCGTAAGTATGTATGCTAGTGTGCTATAATATATGATAGCTCTCGAATCGCCAATAACCATAATACTGGTAGATCACATGTATTTTCTACATGAAACATTAGAATGTCTTGTAGAATTTATAGAATGTTTGTATTGCGTACAATTTAATATATATTTTACTTAATGTACCTAACGCTACTGTTCTAATTGATAAAAAGAATTGTTAGTTCACAATTTGTCTATTTATCACAAAATTATAGCCTGTTTCCATAATTGTTAACATAATTGAATGATAACGGCATTTCTTTCTACAAAGCTGATCCACATTGGCGACAATCAAGGTCCTCAAAATATTGAAGAACAATTACAGTAGATACTATACGGGATGAATATAATTTGACAATGAATTCAATGTTATATTAATGTATAGAAACAGCACAGACCATAATAATAATTAACTACAATAATAATAATTATTATTCCAATACACTGCATTACATAATACCAAAATAAGATATAACAGGATTATATTCTATACGAAGTCTTAGCAAAAGCAACGTTTTCTATATAAAACTACACAGGTTTGTCGGTTAAATGTTTTCGCAATTAGTATCTTGGTCTACTGTAGGAGACAATAAGCGCATTCGCTCTACTATAACAATTGGACTCGTGGTACTTCCGGTTATATCAGAAGTCGTAGTCAACTTTGATGTTTTTAATAAAATTGCTTTTTGAATTCCATGGACTGTAACGAAGTGATTTATATTAAGGTTCTTTACCTTTAAAATCAACTGGTTTGAGTTTTTTTTATATTTGTATTTCTTTCTTCTTTTACAATGTTCTGAATCTGAATCTATCTTGTATAGTTTAGGAGTTAAACAACACATAAGTATCGGCACCCTCCGCACCACACAAGTTTA